>BLXT01004603.1:1108811-1123101 GCA_019648995.1 Plakobranchus ocellatus
GGGGCACTTACACATAAATAAATAAACAAATCATGACAAAGGCTGTTCTCCCAAAAATTGAATAAATTAACTAACACAATATACATACATGCATATTATTTGAACAAGCAATAATTTGAAAAATACATATATGTATGCAAATGTACATAAAATAAAAATAAGGGCTTCATATAAAATAATATAGTTAATTTCGAGTTATGTCTGATAAGGAACCTTGGTTTAAAAGTGCACGATAAAAAATAATCATAGTAGAAAGTTTAGTGTCATGGGCATATAAAGTATGCGCAGTAAAATCGTTACTTAAATTGAAAATCATAGACCGAATTGCCCACAAAAAATTTTCGAACAAATGAAATATCTAATGTATAATCCGTCATGCCGATACAATCACTTTCTTTTTCTTCATCCCTTTCTGCATTGAAATTCTGTTCTATTTCCTAGGTAGGTAAATTCTTCACCTTCGACTGTTATCAGTGTTTTAAAAACCCATACATCCCATGAAACCTATTCGTCTGGGAGGAAAATTAACTCCAAATTTAGTTGACGATCTGAGCTCAGCGTTAAAATTGATGTAAATTGAATGGTTTTTGCTTGACTTTACTTTTTATTTTTTTATCGGACCTAAATATTGAGACTCATAATTATAAAGCCGCGTTGTTAAGTTATTCGAAGACTCATTTCAATCACAATTTCCTTGAAATCACTTTTTTTTTGCTGTCACAGTGTCGGACATTATGACCATGGACGTGTTGCCCTCCCACTGTAAGATTTCAATGGAGTTTACTAATTCTAGCGCAACCACCCCCTTCCCAACCCAGTATTTCTACATATAGGTTGTGTTCATTTTAATGTCAATCTTCACATTTTAATGTTTCAGCCACTCTTTTATTTTCGTTTTCTCATTCACGAAAGAACAATGGAAACAAATTTGAAATGTTTTTCTTTGCACTTATGTATTACATTATTAAATATCAAAATCCGTTTACTGGAAATAATAGATAATAACTAATATAATATTCTGTCGCGGGTTCGAGCCCCGACATCGGCGCCCTGGCCTGACGGAGGGCCTGAAAGCCTGAGATCACCTTGTTGTGGACTGGCTATATATAAACAACCAACCAGCTAATATAATAACATAATTAAAGGGAAAAGCAACATGAATATTCCAAATTTGAGATTCATTACTTCGCACAGTTTAATCTTCGCTATAATAAATTATTCTGCAATCGTTCCTGAGGGGGAAAAAAATTAGTCAATTATAAAAGATTGATATCTAGGTTGACACTTGTGGATTTGAGAGCAGTGGCCTCTCCTCGTAACTGTAGGCAGAATACGCCTGTTTTAAAGAAAGGTAAGGTCGTAATTAGGATTCCATTTGGTGGGTTTTCTTTTCTGCGCCTAGGACATTATTATTATTATTATTATTATTATTATTATTATTATTATTATTATTATTATTATTTTTATTTTTATTGTTGTTGTTGGTATTGTTGTTATTTTTGGTGTTGTTATTATTTTCATAATCATTCCTGTTACAATTCCTCTTATACAAATATATTATATATATATATATATATTATAATGTATATTTATTATATATTTTTTCTATATATATTACATAAACTTTATAGGGCAATTCAATATATAAGGTATAAACTTATAGCACTGAAAAAATACGTAACTTCTTAAGACATAAAAGCTTATGCGTATTGTTTTAAAACCGTTAAATTAATAGGCCTAAATATATTTAAAATATAAATATATATGTATGTATGTATGTATGTATGTATGTATGTATGTATGTATGTATGTATGTATGTATGTATATATGTATGTATGTATGTATGAATGTATGAATGTGGCGTCGGTGGCACAGTGGCTAGCGAGTCTGCCCTGAGATCTGCAGGGACCCTTCTGTCGCGGGTTCGAGCCCAGCCACCAGCGCCCTGGCCTGACGTTAGGCCTGAAAGCCTGAGATCACCTTGTTGTGTACTGGCTATATTAAAAAACCTAAACCCATGTATATATGCATGTATGTATGTATATGTATAGCCTATATATATATATATATATATATATATATATATATATACATACATGTATACAGATACATATATTATGTATATACATATTTTTTCCACGTATCCATCTTACTCACTAAGTACTATTATTTGTCTTACTTTTGCCAAGATAATTTAAAAAAACAATTTGGCAGCTCTACGTGTAAAGGTTTTTTGCGAGTACTAAGTGGACACAACTCAAAGGTTAATAATTTATGTCGGTATGAATATGTGTTCGCTAATTCATTGTTTGTCTAATCCACTTTAAGATTTGTTACAGATAAATGTGCTTCTACGTTTTACCAGTTTGAATTAAAAAAAAAAAAAAAACTTTTCTGCAATTAGTTTGTTTGCCGTTTTGCCAATTTGCTGTTTTTATATAAACATAACTATATATTGTTAGTTTTTAAAATTTTTTTTTTCCTAAATTTGAATTTTTAAAAAGATAACCTGTTATGGCAGCACAAAAGGCCATTATTCTTATTGAATCATTCTTTTTCGCACATAAAATTAAAACATGTGTGGGTGTGTATAAAACAAAATGGGCATGATAAATACTATTCGAACTGTTTAAACAATTATAAAGATTTGACAGAAGTTTTACCCCGTAATTGTTTCTCTTTTTAAAATCATATATGAAGTGAAGCCCATCACATTATAGAATGGTAGCGGTGTATATGTTCCATTGTCGTACAATTCATGTGAAATGGGATACCATCATTAATGTAGGAGGAAATAAAATGTCTTTTGCTTGGTCCTGTCTCTTAACGTGATAAGCCAGCTGAAAGTGTTGGTGACCCGTGTAGTGAACGGGTCATCGTAGCTAATATATTCAAAAGCTGTTCGTTTCATTTACACAGAAAGGAGGTATCCCAATAAATAATATCTTCTCACTGGAGCATTATTTCTCTGTCACTAGATTTAAAACACGACATAACATTTTATGCGTTGACGAGTCAAAATTCAACGAACAGGACATTCAGAAAGTTCCTGTCAAGGCAACCGAGCTATTGGCAATACCTTCTATGCAAACTATATATATATATATATATATATATATATATATATATATATATATATACACACACACACACACTTACATATCTTTGTGTGTGTGTGTGTATGTGTATGAATATATTAATATTATTTTTTTCGAGATCTAGGGATAGCATTATTATCATGGTTGATAAATTCTATTTTCGCTTTGGTATTGTTATGCCTCAACTTGGGCAATAAAAGCAGAGATAGGTAAGAACTGAAATAAACGGAGGTTTCCACCGTTTTACAAAGCTATAAAAAAAAAAAAACAACAACAAAAACAACAACAACAACAAAAACAGTTGGTCACTTAGCGAAAACGCAGTTTTTGAGGCGCGATGCCTGGAAATAGAGTAATGACTCAAAAGGTCACAGCGCAGCCTCAAGCCCAGACAACCACCAACCTAGATCTAATTGTTCTGCAATGAAATGAAAGCAAACACGTTTTCAGCCAAATGATCCAAATAAAAGATGCGTCTGTGTTATGATCTGAGTATCGTGGGTCTGTATATCAATTTCATTAAGACATATAAATAGATCTGGGCCGTGGATTTGGAAGAAAAGTTCCACTATCCACAATTTATCGTCTCGTAAGTTCCATGACGGTTGCCCCCGTTGAGCAAAGTTTTTAAAGTTCACCTGTAGGCGTACACTATGTGCAAACTGGTTCTTCGTGTAGTTTTTTTTTTGTAAATAATTCTAAAATAAAATTTTCTCTTTATCTATTAAGCTCGTTTCGCCACAAGAATTTCCCCATACTGAAGAAAAGGAGAAATATGATATGGGTGATTCAGGTGCTGATAACATTTCATTTTCTTGTGCAACCTTCTGTGAAATCAATTCATAAAGATCATACAAAAATCGCAGGGGGTTAGAGAATATGCATGGTCTGTCTGGACGTGCAAGGGAATTTCTTTGAAAAAAAAATTTTTTACAAGCTAGTTATGCGACAGCCATTCAAAATTCACCAAGCAAAACAGACTCAAATGCAAATTTGTTTCCTTGACTGTTTTGATAGTTCTAATTACACCCAAAGGTAACTTAATTCCAAATGCCTTAACCAGCTTCAAGTACTTTAGTGCTGTTCATTGACATCAAACAGTTTACATTGTTTACTAAAGTTCTACTGAGTTGCTTTTTTAAATCCTTATTTTCTAATATCTTAGGACTAGGGGTGAGATTTAGCCTCGGCATAAAGGATGGGCTGAGAAAGTATGTGGTTTTTGTGTATTCATAATTAATTCAACATTTTACCGTGAATAATAAATAGATTCTCATGTATTGCGCATATAGCTCAAATAGCTTTATACAGCCTATGGTTTTTGTAATCATAATTCTCCCAGCAAGTTAAAATTTTATGGGTGTTTAAAGGTACATGAGCTACACGCCCAATACAGGAAAATTTAGTTTTTATTCACTGGAAAAAAATATAATAGAATATATAAGGGAGATAGATAGATAGATAGATAGATAGATAGATAGATAGATAGATAGATAGATAGATAGATAGATAGATAGATAAATAGAAAAAGAAAGAGCGAGAAAGAGATGGAGAGAGAGGAAGACAGGAAAAGAGAGAAAGAAAAGAAGAAAGGGAGAGAGAGGAAGAATAGCAAAGGATAAAGAAGAAGAAAAAATACAACAGACAGCGAGAAAAAGAAAAAAAGGCAGGGGAAGGGATAAAAAGAAAGAGACAGAAAAAGATAAATGATAATAGAATTATAACAATCCAGTGAGGCCGAGTTACGTTATGAAAGTAATAGAGTAGGGCTCTAAGACAAGACGCCATCTTCATTCCATGGCGATCTAAATGGTGATAGAACTTGGGATGTTTGGACCCAGATTGTCAACTTTAGAAACGAATTTGCCCCCGAGCACAGTTGTAGCGTTTGAATAAAAAGTATGTAGCATATCCGCAACTAGTTTAGATGATGTTGAGTTTTTTTTCCTTTCGTCAGGCAGTCAACAAAAAGTCTGATCTGTAATAGTAGAATATTTTAGAGTATCACAAGACTTAACCCCGTTTTTTCCTCTCCAATTGAAGGTGTTTCAGAGGGCATATATAGTCATCATTTTGCTGTGAAAGTAGGAAAAAGATCTGCAACTTCACCAGTATCACTAAAAAAACATGATGACGTGGCCCGTAGCATCCGCTTTTTTTGTGGTTTTTGCCGCTTTTTGGTAAGCACACTCAAGGCTGTAACATTATGGGTTTTTATATATATATTTTTTTTTTTGGAATATCTAAAGGAAAAATAAAGCTATCGTTAAAAAGAATGTGATATACGTTCTGCTAATCGTGTTAACTGTAAACTTTTTAAAGTATCGGTTTAAATCCTATGGGATGTAAAATAATGTGAAATCTGATTATAGGATAATGAATGATTTATTAATATCCCCTATGATTTTGAGGGGAAAAAATCAAATTGAAACCTCGGGGGGAAAAACAGCTTAGTCAAGAGCTCACAGGGAAAAACAAGAGAAGGAAAAGTGCTTGTTATATTTTTTTGTCCCTATACAGCCAGGTGATGGACGCGCAATCAATAAACTTTGATGTTGATAAACTGGTCAGAGAGATCAACACTGACGGTGGTAACAACATCACAGCTGGCGAGATACAGGCTTATTATCGGACAGTCCTAGGTAAGCTGCATGCAATTCAAGCTTTATTCTAAGTCGGAATACATACATAATAGGTTTGGTTTCCATCATTGTTATAATTTTTTGTGATGAAATAGGTCATAGAAAATACAGCCCCACGTGAAGAAACAAGCGCTTGTTTGACTTTTAAATAATTATGGCTTATGTTCAGGCACCTTTAAGATTGCTTAAGATTGATCTGCTTTATATAATGTGTTTGCAAATGATACAACTTTTTCACATTCTGAATGTTATTAACATAAACGGTGAAAGGTTTTATAATTTATTGTCAAGTACATGACTTATTTACTCATGAAAAAATAGACCTACAGATAGGCACATATCCAGAAAGCTTAGAAAATAAATCTAAATCTTAGAGAGATATGATTAAAAAAAAAAAGCATATGTATCGAGACGGAATTAAAAATGGTTTTAAATTGTATGTATTCAGTGAATGGTTGACTGAGTTAGATCTATTTTATTGAATGTTGAACTGGCGTAAAATTAGAGGAGAGTTACTTTTCCAAAAACTTTATTGTAGAATCAGTCTATCGATGTAAACTTTCGAATTGAAAATAAAGAGAAGCCCTAGAAAAAAATAAAAAGAAACACCCTTTTTGGATTAAACGGGAAACAATTATCAAAATGCCTACGTTGTAGCTCGCTCCATACTGCCCTTTCTTATCTCTTCAAATACCTTTCCTTTCTTCTCCCCCTGCTTCTCTTCTTTCTCTCTTTCCAACTCTATCCTCTCCTCTCTGTTTCCCTTTATCCCTTCTTTTACTCTTTTCCTTATCTATCTTCTTTCCCCCCTCTCCCTTTCCCTCTTCTTTCCCTTCTCTCCATACCTTTTTTTCCCCCATCCCGCCTATCCCTTTCTTTTTTCTCTCTCCATATCTCTATCTTTTCTTCTCTTTCATTATCTCTCTCTCTTCTCCCATTTTCTACTTCTTCTTTTTCTTTCCTCTCTTTTTCTCCCTATTTGTCTTCTTTCCTTTCTTTCTCCTCTCTCCGTATCCCTCCTCTTTTCCCTCTCTCCCTCTCCCTCTTTATCCTTCTTCTTTCCTATATCTCCTATCCCTTTCTTTTTTCTTTCTCATATCCTATTCTTTCTCCTCTTCCATCATTTCTCTCCTCTCCCATTATCTACTTCTTCCTTTTCTTCTCTCCCCCCCTCCCTCTCTCTCTCCCTCTCTTTCTCTTTCTCCCTATTTGTCCTCTTTCCCTTCTCTCCTTATCCCTTCTTTTCTCTCTCTCCCTATCCCTCTTCTTTCCCATTTCTTTTCTCTCTCTCCATATCCCTATCCTTTCCTTCATCCATTATATCTCTCTTTAATTTTTTACCTCTCCCTTTCCTTTCCTCTCTCCTTCCCTATCTCATTTTCTTCCTTCTATCTACGTGTCCTTTTTTTTCCCTCTCTCTCTCATATCCCTCTCTTTTTTTCTTTCTCCTCCTATTTATCTACTTTCCTTTCTCTCCATATCCCTCTTCTTTTTCCTCTGTTTCTAACGCAATCCTGTACCCTCTCCTGTTTTTTCTCTTATTTGCTAGATATCCCTATTCTTCTCATTTCCTCTCTCTTCCTATCCCTGTCCGTTCCTTTTTACTCGTCTTTCAGGACCTTCCACTTTCTCTTTTCTATTATCATGATTCTCTCTTTTCTTTCAGGATCATTCAGAACGAGATGCGGATTCACGGAGAAAATTATTCCCATGTATTCAAATGACCAATTGCTCGTCTCTGTTTTGTTTGATGTTATGCAATCCGACAATAACGCATCCATGCTTAACGAAAGGGAATTCCAAGAGGCCCTACTGGGACAATCAAATAGTAAGTTTTAAGTCTTCAAGTGAAATAAAAGTGAAATGAATACCCAAGCATTGGAGAACCAAGAGTAGGGTCTGGTTGTTCTCGGCATACGTCATTCTGTGGTAGTTTCCATTGCTTTCCTCGCCGTGTTTACTTTCACCTGGTCTTAAGACACTTGGATAGCCATTTTGTGCTGGGTGGAACAGAGGAGCAACGAAATTGTCTAGGCCCTAGAACCTCACCTCTCACATGTTAACCAAATGCCTTGCAAGATGAGGCACCGTTCCTCCTCAATGTGAAGTACTTGGCATTGATTAAATATCTAGCAGCCGTTTCAAACTTTAAGAAATCTAAGGAAACGGCAAACAATAATGGGACATTGATTATAAATCAGGGAATGCAAATACCTTAGAGCATACCGCAAGACAGCTAGCTGTGAAAAGGCATGTGAAAAAAAAATATTATTTAAAAATAGATAGCAGAAAGGAAATCAAAGCTTTCAGGTTACACTCTGGATATTCCAAACAATATCTCACAGGCATGAATTTATGAAGATAATAAGGCAGGGCAAGATAAGCACTTCGATATCATTATCGTTATCCATAAAGTAATTGTCCCTAACTATGAATACGTACTAGATAGCCTGACACTCAAAGATATATATATATATATATATATATATATATATATAAAATGTATAATGTATATTACATATAATAAGTATATATTCCCCAATTCTGAAATGTTCACTAATATCCATGGACCTTAAGGTATGAAGGTAATTTATTAAAGCATTAATGACAAGTAAAATGCGGCCTTAACTTTGAATGAGCACCTCATAGCCAGGAGTGTGACCTTTTGAAGACGGAGAAAGATTAGCGCTCGTTAGGATAGAAAAGTAAATTTTTTTCCGTACCCTGAATGAACAGTAGACCGCCAAGGCCATAAAGTTACGAAGATAAAGAGGCAGGGGAAGATTAGCACAAGGTATTATCGACAAATACAGTTAGTTTCTAACTTTGTGTGAATACTAGGTAAACAGAGCCAAAAATGTATGAAATGATAAGGCAGGGCAAGATCACCGCTAGATCTAGGATCGGCTTATCCTGAATTTGTCTTTGGATTTTCAATAAGTTTGCGAGAACTTTTTTTTTTTTTTTTCGTTCTTTTTTTGCCGCGTCTTCATTCAACGAGCCTTGAACTAAATGGACATTCACTGGTGCAAGGTAGACACATGGGATTCATTTGGGCGATTTTTTGTTGTTGGTGTTTTTTTTTTTTTTTTTTGGTATATAACTGTCCACAACGAGGCGATCTCTTTCAAATCCTCCTTTAAGTCGCGATGAAGAGAGGTTTCACATACTTTGCCGCCCATAGAAGAGCAGACGATATCCCGCTTCTCATTAGCCAAGTACCCTGCGGACTTTACTACGCTAAGTTCAGAAATAAATTTTTGGGACTCAAAGATGCAGATAGAGCTAAAAGTAAATGCTGTCTAATTTAGATTTGAATAGCTATAGCGAGACAGATGATTGTAAAGAAACTTTGACGAACAGAAGTAAAAAAGTAGCCCGTGCTTTACCCACCTTCACAGGCAGACAAATCTTATCAGAAATCTATAAGTGTAAAGATCCATTTTAAAATGCTGATAGATTTGGGCTGTGTTTCCTTATCTTATGTTTATTTAATTTTGACAACCTTTCCTTCTGTTTTAGTGGAAAACATCGACATTTTTAAAGAGACTTTTCAAGCGGTGAGTATGTTTTCATTTTCATTTTTCCTCAGATAGGCACTTTATATATAACAAAATAAACAATAAGAATTTTAGAGTATGATTTAGAGATAATTTTGTAGTTTGTAATCACATAGACCAGTTCCTGAATGCCAGTCTATTTTTGTCCATTTTCGCTCGGTCTCTCTTTCTATTCATCCCTCATTCCCATTTCCGACTTTTGCTTTTCATCTATTTTATAATATACCTTTTTCTCAATCAATCAATCTATCTATCTATCTATCTATCTATCTATCTATCTATCTATCTATCTATCTATCTATCTACTCAGGTGATCATCAGATGGTGCCAAATCGGTGTAAGATGATGTTGCTCATTATCGTAAGACGTTTAATAGACTCAATGAACCTGTGCGACGAAAAAAAGGTCTGCATCTTTGGCAAAAGGTATTTTTCAGCATGACAGAGCAACACCTCAAACAGTTGGATTGACGGTTGTTTGAGACTGATCAAGAAGAACGGGATGTAATACGACATACACCTTACTGTCCAGATTTGAAACCATCTGACTATCACCTGTGTAAAATCCTAGAGCGGCACTTAGTGGGAAAAAAAAATTAAATATGACCGACTGTAACCCTTGCTCTTACTTAGTTGATTGATTTCTCAGTTTCATGCAAGTCGAAGAGCTTCCACGGACAGAATATTGCCTCTTGATTGAGTTATTCCTAACTAAATGTAATGCTTCTTTATCTTTACATATCACAACACTTATTTCTCTTTTCAGACATTAAAAAAAGCTCACGATACGACATTGAAACCTTATCAGTTTACGGAGGGGTGAGTATAGAAAGGAAAGATACTTTAAAAATCTTAGAAGAGTTGAATTACATTTTTCCAAACCCTATTTAGCTCATATAGGGCGGAGAAATAAATAACAAGTGCGAAGAAACAGACAATTAAAAATGTTTAAAATTTTGTTGAAGATTCAGATGTATGCATGTAAGGGTTTGATTGGACATTTTCCCCTAAGCTAATTCTCCATGAATGGCTCAATTAAAACAAGTGCCTGTTAAGAAAATCACAATGCCAAGCGCAAAATTTTAATGTGATGGTAGCCCATGTTTTATATATATATAAATATATATATATATATATATATATATATATATATATAATATATATATATATATATGTGAATATGACCTTTTTTTTCAGAGCAATACATTTTTTACCTTTTTCCTAAAAAGTGCTTGTTTTCATGAAATCTCACTCTGATACTCTACGAAATTTTAAAGTATCTCTGCCAAACTAGTTTTCGCGATCTACAATGATCCTTATCCTCTTTTGCTTCCTGTCAGCTCGGCGATGTTTCCTGTTGAGGAGTACCAAGCTCGAGACTGGGCCAACGAACTGGACACAAACAAGGATAGCTTTCTCTCACTGGAAGAAATATCGGTTGGAATGAAAAGCTTATTAGACACAAATGGTTTGTGAAAAGAAAGTATTATTCATTCTATTTTACAGCGACAGAATTCCCTTCTTGAGATTGATGGAGAGGAAAAAACTGATCTATACATTACGGTACACCTGAGTTAAATCTCCAAATCCAGATTCAGCGCCACTCCTGACTTAATAATTTTATTTTTTCCCTAACCACTTTCACCTATCCCACGACCTAAGCCAGGGTCGTTCAGGCACCGCCGAGGGTCTTTTGGCAATCTCTCTGTTCTCTGCGTCTCTTTGGGAGTCCTTGAACTTGAGGTGTATCCACTCTTCGATATTTTCCTCCTATTTCATTCGTGGTCTATCACATCTTCTTACCACTCGCACTCTTCCTTGCAGAAAAATGTTAGCAAGGCTGTGTGATCAGTTTATATGTCTATATTAGTTAAAACTTCTCTTCCTGACTACAGTGAAGAGTCCGTCATGGGATGCAACAGTTGATTTCTGGATGGCTCTGTTGACTCTGCTGTGTACATCTTCATTACTCATGTAATCTTGATAAGAGTTACACATGATCTTTCTCAAACATATCATTTCCGTCGCATGGATTTTTCTCTGCACTTCGGTCGTAAGTGTTCACGTTTCGCGTGCGTAAAGAAAGATGGATTTGAACAGGGAAGGCATCAGTCTTAATTTGGAGCTGAGAGATATGTTTTCATAGTTCCAGATTGGCTTCAATCTTATCGGCGCTGCTATTGTCTGCGCTACTCTAACAGTTTGGAGCCCTGATCGGTGATGATAGATCACATTATTTGAAGACGGAAACTGTTGATTGAAGTTGTCCGTTGGCTTGAATGTGAGTGCTGATGCCATTGGATTGTTTGTAATCAATTTTCTTTTCACTGATTGCCATTCCATACGCTTCAGAGGTGCTCCACAGGCGCTCCACTAGGTTGGCAACTCCTTTTTTTACCCCAGACAAGCCGTTAATATCATCAGCAAAGCGTAGGTTGGTGCCTGGAGAATAGGAGATGATAGTAGGCATCCTTGGCCTGATCGTTCTCAACCAGCCTCAACAAATGTCTAACTGTTGAGGGCTACGCCTGTTGCCTTGCCATACAGGTGTTCAATGACTTGGACAACATTGGCGCTGATGATTGCCCATAAGGCAGCAAGCCAGACCCTGTCAAAGGCTTTCCTGAAGTCCATAAACATGTGGTTCAGGTATGGGTCCTGCAGGTCTTTTCACAGATGATCACTAGATGAAAAATCTGTTCGGTGATATTTCGTTCTGCTCTATCTAAAAACGGGCCTGTTCTTCAGCGAGATCTACTCTATTTGAGGATTGAAGCTTATCGTTGCCAAATCCTCTTCAGGCTATTAATCATGATAGAAAGTCAAAGATAGTTATCCAAATCCCTATTCTATAAATATGAAAAATCGAAATGAGTATAATGATTTTAAAAAAAAACAGTTTTCATGAGCAGGAAACGCCATATTTTACGAATTTTACCCTAAAAAAATATTGCTTGTATCGAACCAATTCACCTTCCGTATCCTCTTATCGCACATGTAGTGTATATTGACAGATGTGTATATATCAAGCCATTTCATCCATTTGTAATTTTTGTTGCACATATTCATGACTTACTGAAGCAGTCCGTTTCAACATCACTTAACTAATGGAATAATGCCACATACATTTATAAATCTTTATAACCAGTAAAGGGAGGCATCGGTGGCACAGTGGCTAGCAAGTCCACCCTGAGATCTGCAGGGACCTTTCTGTCGCGGTTTCGTGTGTTCAAATATAACAGTTTAGGGTACAATTATTATCTTTGTAAATTACATTTAAAGAATATCTTTGATTTTCTTAAACGTCTCAGCTGTAAATTTAACATACTTATAAATACTGGTTTGTGCTTTTTCCATTCAGCCCTAAGCGTTTCTGTAGCCTTACTTCCCTCAACACCGGCAGTAAGTTAAGCGCCGAATAATTAAGATCATACTTATGCTATCAAATCGAAGGCGGTTTTTTTTTTCAGTGTCATTCCTCTCATCAGGTGCCTTGATTTCATCAAGGGTAGGCGGTGCCGTTCCACAACAGGATTTACTTGTTAGTCTATTAAACTAATTTGTATGTTTAAAGTGAAGTGAGTCTATAGCTACTAGTGTGAAAGCAACTGTTGGATCCTATGGTCTAGACATAGAGTGTTGTGACGAACTTTTGTCGAGCCTTAACTAGATGCCAAATCAGTGCTGAGTGGAGAATGAGGAATGCGGGTACAAATGTGTTGTCCGCACAGATGATCGAACTCACAACCTCTCATAGCCACACGCTCTCCCGACTGAGCCTAGCTTAGCTGACAGTTTCTATTATATTATACAAATAGTCCTTACCTGTTTTTTTTCCCTTTTTTAACCATGTATTCTGTAAAATATCTTTAAATGGAGAAGAAAAGATAAATGATTATAATCGCACTACAAAAAAAAGGGCCATTCCATAAAAAAAAAAAAAAAAAATTCAGGTCATTGCTAAATGAGTACACCATCTTTTCAAATTTCTGTATCCAACCAGGAAACTTTTTACTAGAGAGATGCGAGTTCGTTGAGGCGATGAGACGCTACAAACAACACCCGGCGACAGCAGCCAAAGTATACGATGTCATCTTCCGGGCACGCGATCTTACCTGGGCAGACGTTGATTCAACGAACCTGGCCATACTGATTAGCAGAACGGGTACATGTAATAATCTACAAAGAGCAGAATGAATTCTATGCAGTCTATATTCTTTGTTGATTCTTGTTTTGTACGTTAGGTATTTCAATGTCCGGTAATATTACGAAAAATGGACTCAAACAAACAAAAAAAAAAAACATTAAAGAAAATTAAAAAGCCAAGCTATAGGCAACTTCTATATATTTTTTAATACACCGAAGCCACTAAAGTTGTGATATTCGTTAATTAAAATAAAAACTTATGTTTTCAATTTTAGCTATTTTTGATATCTTGTATTTTTTTTTCTGCGTTAATTATAACATGCTTTACCTCCAAATTTGATGGTTATATAAATGGTTTTGTGATTGATACATTTGAGATATGCAATCTTTGCTTCTTTACGTTATGATTGATATTTAAAAAAAATACAGAAAGAAACTTTGATTTTTTTTCCTCCGCAGACACTTCTGCTATTACAAGACGGGACTTTGAGGAATTTTTTACCTATGTATGTTGATCAACAACAACATAACAATAATGACTATATATATATATATATATATATATATATATATATATATATAAACACACACACACACATATATATATATATACATTTTATTACCACTTATACACCAATGCTACTATTTCACTTACTACTTCTACTATTATTACTACTACTGCTGCTGCTGCCGCTACCGCTACCGCTACCACTACCACTACCAACACCACCACCACCACCACCACCACCACTACCACTACCACTACCACTACTACTACTACTACTACTACTACTACAACTACTACTACTACTACTACTACTACTACTACTACTACTACTACTAC
>BLXT01004603.1:1324581-1344745 GCA_019648995.1 Plakobranchus ocellatus
CTCTCTCTCTCTCTCTCTTTCTCTCTCTCTTTCTTTCTCTCTCTTTCTTTCTCCCCCCTCCCCCTCTCTCTCTCTCTCTCTCTCTCTCTCTCTCTCTCTCTCTCTCTTTCTCCTGAATCACGGTCCTACAGTTCTACTCAGCCGTTCGTAGAGCGGGTTATATAGCTTCAAGTATGTAAGAAGATTAAATTCAATTTTAGGTTTTTAGATTCAAGATTCCTGCCATGTTTTAAGCTCAGGTGCTTAATCACCCGTCTGGCTAGGATAGCTCTCTAACAACTGCATGAAGACAGACCTGAGTTAAATGTTACCCTTCTGTCCGTCTTGAACGGGTTGCCCCTAAACCCGTTTTTCAATACCTTACTTTCTATATTCTTTGATTATATTTCAGTCTTATACAGTCTTTAAGGTTCAATCAATCAGTTATGCGGTGTCTAGATGTTGATATTCTTCCTGTTACGAATTCAGTTGCCTTTAGATTTGTTTTATAGAGACCTATCATACTTTGAGTCAGATCTGGATTAGACTTTCCGTCATCGATTTTCAAAACTATACATCTATCTATGGCCTAACAAAAAAAAAAGCTATTAGGCCCACATCTTCCCCTTAATTATACGTTTTACTTAGTGATTCACTATATGTCTGGAATTAAAGAAGAATTATTAAAGCAACGGTGTTTAATAGGTCTTTCATTTTAAACACAATACAAGTTTTCAGCGGCCGCAGACCTTTAGATAAAGGGAATAACAAAATAAATAATTAGTACATATTTTACAATCAAATTTAAAATACTAAACTATCTTCAATGATTGCAATATCTTTAAGACTAATATTTAAAAAGAACTACCAATACATTACCCAGGCGTAAACAAACTACTGTGTGAGAATGCTCTAACTCGGTATTCAAAATGGCAAAAGTATAAGCGTTCATATCCGCTTTTAGTTTTATATTCGGCCGCAAGCGTTATAGTTGTGACGTCACCTATCCCGATAGTCCTTTGTGTCCATGTTCCACAGGACTACTTCTCTCTCAATCACAACCATTAACCGATCAACCACAGTTAATTCTTATAATGACCACATTTTCTCCTTTTTTCATAAAAATATTGAAGTTGTTACCTGATTCATGATCTCACTCTCCTCTTTGTTTCTGTTTTTTATTAATTGTTTTTTTTTTATTTTTATTCTGACGGTGAATTTGATTCTAAATAAACTAAGGCGCCAAAGAGAAGTTACTTTATAGTTACAGTCTGAAGTCTAAGAGATGAAAGTCTCATAGAATGAGAGAAAATGTTTACTCATGCATTTAACCCTACAAAATAAGTTCATACAGATCTGGACGTCGCGGGCAAACTCCAGCTCGAACCCGCAGCTAAAGTATCTCTCAAGGCGGATTAGCGAGCCAGTGTGACACCAACTTTCGGTGAATAAAAGTTTAAAATGCGATGAATATTACTATTTTCTTTTTTTTTAAATTAGAGTCATCATAACAATGGTTGACTCGGATAAATAGATCTATTAGTAAATTTATAACGGACTATTTTTCCACCCATTTACTTTTATGTAAAACAGTCGTTTTTAGTTTGTATAATTTTTTCTTTTGTGAAAAGGGATACATTGTCTAAAAAGTCTCCTTTTGTTTGCCATGGTGTTCATTTTTAAATTCAACCGCTCAATCGGAAACAGTTTTGTTGTTTTTATCTTTAATGAACTCCCCTACGATGAACGCAACCTATTGAGTGTCTTAAATTACCTAAAAATGTATCAACGCTGTGAAAAAGAAAGGGTACTTAAGCGAACATCCGTCCGAGTATTTTTTTTTTTTCAAACAAGATCTTCCGTGTTTATTTTCATCGAATGACGTGGAGTTAGCCATTTGGATCAAAATTGTGTCGTTTGAATACAGTCGTGTTTTTTCGCATTCATCGTTTTGTTTGCCTTATCTTATAAGGCATCTGAGCAGAGTTGAGCGATCAGTGAGAGACCCTATCTGAAACAGCGCTAATGAAGTAAGTTGCACGGTATTAGTCTACACTTTCTGAGAGTAATGTGAACGTAATATAAACATCGTGGTCACATTCCTTTTCTTTTTACTGCATTTATTGTAGCGTCCTAACGGAAGATTTTTTTTTTTTAAGTTAATAAGTTAAATAGTGAATTTCTAATTAACATCAACACCTCCTAGTTCCAGATTGTAAGGTTTGTTTTTTTTTTTTTTTGTTTCTTTGGTGTCTGTTTTCTATCAAGTGATCATTCTTTTATGACTCTAAACAGTTCATCTTATCATCATTGCTTATTTTGTTCTTTTCATTGGTCGGATAAGATTTGAACAGCCAAGACAGGAACAAGAAGAAGAAATGCTGAGCTTGTAGATTGTTGATCAGAAATCTCTCAGTTTTCACCACGAGAAAAACAAATGTTCAATGAAGTCATAACTATCCTTTGCGGTAATCGCATTTTAAAGAAGAATTTTGTCGGGTAAATATTATGTAAGCTTTTAAAAGAAATCTGAGCTGTGATTCGTAGCTAGCTGTTACAGAAGGAAAAAAATCTAAATAAAATGCAATGTAAATGTCAAATTGTTGTTCTTGAATTCTGCCTGACACACTGTTGACATTTTACTCATCGGTACTTGCTCTTGTCTTCAAAGATTTCGTTGGCTGCATTAATGACACCAGAATTGATATCACGCTGATTTACTCATCGGTACTTTTGCTCTTGTGTTCAAAGATTTCGTTGGCTGCGTTAATGACACCAGAATTGATATCACGCATCAGCGTGATATCAATTCTGGTGTTATTAATGCAGAGTGATATCAATTCTGGTGTCATTAATGCAGCCAACGAAATCTTTGAGCGTGATATCAATTCTGGTGTCATTAATGCAGCCAACGAAATCTTTGAGCGTGATATCAATTCTGGTGTCATTAATGCAGCCAACAAAATCTTTGAGCGTGATATCAATTCTGGTGTCATTAATGCAGCCAACGAAATCTTTGAGCGTGATATCAATTCTGGTGTCATTAATGCAGCCAACGAAATCTTTGAACACAAGAGCAATGTTCCGATGAGTAAAATGCCAACAGTGTGTCAGGCAGAGTTCAAGAACAACAATTTGACATTTACATTGCATTTTATTTAGATTTTTTTCCTTCTGTAACAGCTAGCTACTATCTTTTATTTTATCAGCCACAATATGTTTTGTGTACTTTGGAGAACATATCCAGATGGTAGGCATACCCACCGTGATAAATTACATGTAATTTATGTAGGTTTGCTTAAGGCCAGTTGCAAAAACGACATGAGACAAAACGTAAAATTTAAATTACAATCACATAGGTCAGGTCTAGCGAAACGTGTAACTCAGTTAAGTTTTCCTTTTTTTTTTTTTTAACCAGGAAGGACTTGTTGCGAGTTACAGATTATTGTATTCGGATTTAGACTAGACTCGGTTTTTGAAAATTCATCTCGATAGTTTAAGATCAGTATTGAAGGCCTGAAACAAGCACTCCAGTCAAAGTCCAGATTTAGATCTAGTTTAGGATGAAATCAAATTTAGCTTCGAAATGGATCCGTTTTTTTAGGGTTAAAAAGGCATTGTTTTTTACCCAGAACTGTATTAACCTTTGTTCTACTTTTGCTTTCTACCAAGTGTGTCATTGATGTTGTTCTTTTATTTATTTATTTATTTATTTTTTGGTCTTTTCTGCAACTATTTAAATATCAAAAAGGTATAGAGCAGGCTATTTTTAATCGCTAGTACTTTTCATACAGTAGATTGGTTCAAGAATAGGTAACTAAGTTCCAATAATATAAAATATCATTCGTGAACGGTGTAGGTCTCAAGTCAGCCTTTTATAGATAAACAGGCGACAGCAGTATACCACTCTGATATTCTCAGGAACAAATCGACATTTTGCAAATTTTTTCGAATCCGTAAGTATCTTGCCAACGTAAATAAATTACTGTTTTCGTTTTCAGTGACCCGTACTTATAGATTGAATGTGAATCACCTCAGAAAAGAACATGCCTCATATTATAAAGATCTAGAGCCAAGGGAACACGAAAGTAGTCTTATGCGTATTTGTTCGGGATAAGTAGTAAATTGTAAAGAGCATTCACATTCCTGTGATCTATTTTTTGGAATTCCACCATTGACCACTAGCGCTCACCCTCACGACCGAGTGGTGAATAGGTTGAGCAACATCTTCAAAGTATACTTGGTTACTTGGAGGCTTTGTCCATCCACTACAGGATATAGCTCTCTGCAGATGTCTTCCATTTCCTCCGATCTTGTTCCTCCCTCTGGCATTGTGAACTTGCTGATTTCTTGATGTCATCCATCCATCTTGCTTCTGGTCTACCCCTGTTTCTTCTTCCTGACCTTGGTTGCCATTCTGTGCATTTTTTTGTCCATCTTTTATCTTTTTCTCTGGCGATGTTCCTGCCCACCTCCATTTATGTCTTTGAATGTATTGGGTGACATCGATCACCTGGGTCTTTTTTTACATATCTCTGTTGTTGGTATTCTATCTTTAAGTTTGATGTTTAGCATCTTTCTTTCCATAGCTCTTTGTGCTGTTTGTAGTTTGTGACACAGTTGTTTGTTTAGAGTCCATGTTTTGCTCTCATGAGTCATTGTTGGAATGCTGCACTGGTAATATTCATATATAATATATATATATATATATATATATATATATATAAATATATATATATATATATATATATACAAACACAATATATATATATTAGTGTTATAAAAAAGTATACCCTGTTTTAAACTGACATATAACCTTGCTCTCCTTGTACATCAGCTATACATTTTTTTTCAGTATATAAAAACAATAAAAAATGTTTTCAATGCCGAAGTTCTATTTATTACTTACAAGTGGCTTTAGTAACATTAAAACTTAAAAACAATGATAGAAAGAAGGACAGATAGTGAGAGCCAGCCAGCAGTAGCGCAGGGGCAGGAAATAGGAAACTCAACGCATGTTAAAAGATTAAAAGGATGGCTTTACAATAATAGCATATACAATAAATGATCGTAGGATTCTTTGTTGGCATATGTAATAGCTAAAAGAACTATTTATAGATAAACGAAATCTAAGGATAATAAAGATAAGTCTGACTTCGAGGTGATTTTAGATTATAAATAAATAAAATCTTATCTATTCCTTAAATTCTATCCGGAGTCAAAAACGTGAAGTGTGTTAGTTTTATGTGCTGGGCGAAATGATTTCAGCTTTTTGATTGACAAAGATTGTCACTAAGGCATTTTCCGGACAAATCTTTCTACATGAATAGCTTTTTGCGATTCAGTTATAGTTGCACACTGCCTTGAAAAGTTATTCTTTTTAATGGACTTAAGAACAGAAATCGCTCCAATTCTTGCCGAAAATTGAAACAAAACTCTAACAATTTAAATAAAGAACGATCTCGAGGACAGCAAGGCAGCTCTCCACAAATCTACAAGTTCACAAACATGGGCTGTCTATCTTTCAGCAATCTCTCGAACAAACCATCCATCTATGCACACCTCCCAAAGCTTCCAGAAAGTACTGGTTATGAAATACCTCGGCTAATTTGGTTAATATTGAAACAAAAAAATCCATCTAGAAAAGTCTACTACTACTACTACTACTACTACTACTACTACTACTACTACTACTACTACTACTACTACTACTACTACTACTACTACTATTATTATTATTATTACTACTACTGTTACTATTACTGCCGGCTGCTGCTTCAGCTACTTTTGCTCTACAGTCGCTACTATTGTATTAACATCTGATACGAGTTTAGCATTTATTTATTCTAACGAACAGTTTTTGTATTTACCATAAATAACCATCATAATAAACCAGTCCTATTAGTTCCATTAATGAGGTTAATTTTTTAGAGAGGAACTGTGGGAGATCTTGCCAATTTAGATTCATGGGTGTATTTTTAAAATAAATTGAAAAAAAAAGAAGACGCAAATAATAAAACATGGTCTTTTGACGCAAAGCCACGGGTAAATTACTTCGAAAAATCTTTCGTTGCAAGGTAAACAATTTAGAACACGGTGCAGAGTTGCCAAATCAGTTATCCCTTAACAAGACCCTGTATACAAACTTACGTGGTTGATGTGTCCGAGATGGAATCGTTTCTGCATATCTCCTGAAATGATGAAACTCGGATGACAAATTGTTTCCGAGTTTTAAGAGTGTACGGTACACTTTTTAGAGTTCCTCAATCTATTTACTGCGCTGGACGGGACGAATATATATTTTTTTTACATCAATATGTTTCTTTTTTACTTCTTTTGGATTAATTTTGTAGATACCCTTTCTTATGTGTTCCGATTGTGCAAATGAATGAGATTTGTGAGAACAGGAATTTCGAAATGTTCCTGTTCATTTGTAAGAAAAAAATGAGCTTAAATTGACAAACAAGGCATTGTGGTTCTGAATCTTCACTAAAATAGTTTATCTCTCAAGCTATCATTGTGCTATTCATTGCGACACATTGAGACATCTAAATTTTTTTTTTTTGTCGTTTAAATATTTATGTGTTTAAAGAAACGCTCTCTTTTTCTCTCTTAAAAGTTTGTACCTTGACATTCAAATTTTGTCATATTCATTTTTCGAAAGTTATATTCGTAATTCATTCTTGTCAGGACACTCCCGAAACCTTATTGAGATCACCCAAATGATATATCGCATTCTTGATTATAGGAGTGAATGAGGCCATAACCCTTCTTCTGATGACACAGATAATATTAGGTCATAGAGGTCAAACCTTTTTTTTTTTTTCCTGAAGCCAACTTTTTGTCATATTTCACATATTCAAGCCTTATTTCAATCCTACGCTCTTTCCTATAGATTTGCTTTTACTTTTCCCCTCCCTTTCTACATTGACTATTATTTACGTGAACTTTCCATGGCCTTATTACTTTGTCTATCTTCAGCCAAGAAAATTTAAGTTTTGGTTGTTGTCTTAACGTAATTTGTTCTGAAAACTACTTAGATTTCTCTTTAAAAGCTACATCGTGGTGTTGATGGTACAATGGTTAGTGAACCCGAGGAGAGGATGATCACCTGGTGTGGGCGGGCTATAAAAATGCTCAAAAACCAAACCCTTAATAGCTAGAGCTAAAAAATCCTCTAGATCTGTTGAACACGATCAGTGCAATTTTAAAACCCTTTTTTTTCACACCGCAACAATTTAACCAGCTATGATCATGTTCTAGTCACTCTGTATAGGATGATATGCAAAACATCCCAGCTGCTTACATAAATTGAAACAAAATCGAAGTTATTATTTTTTCTAACAGCTATGTTTGATACGCCTATCGTGACTGTTATGACAGCGTAATAAAAAAAAAGAGACAAGTTACCTAGAATTTTAATCATTTTAAAAAACATAAAATATCTTCGAAATATTTGTTAACATGAATCCGAAACCCTGAAATAGAGTTTTAAACGTTAGCACTTCATGTTAGAGTAACAATTCTTGTGTTTCAAGGGGATTTTTAATATTTTAATCCAGTGTGTATTTTACAATATTTTTCGGTCAAAATGTCAGTTTTGTTGCTAAGCTCACTTTAATTGATCTTATTGCTTCAAAAAAAAAAAAAGCAAAGTGCAAAAAAAAAAAAAAAAAAGAGATTTTATAAAGAAAAAAGGATTAAATGAAATAGACAAAGACTTGAAAACAAGAGAGCGAAAGCTATGGGAAGCAATAGTAATTTCCATTTTTGCAACAAACAAGGACAGTTTGACAATGGAGAAAACAGCTAGGTCACTAATTTTAAACAAAAATGAGTGAGAAAGAATCTTTCTTGTATAACTCTGTTGTTTGGCCCCGAGGCCAAGCATGAATCTGTACAATTGTTGAACTTGAAACCTTGTCTCACGTAAAAACTGTCCCTGAGGAAACCATAAGAATTAGGCTACTATAAAACCCCGCAGTTAGAACCACTCTAAGCGGAATTTAGTTGTGAGCATCCTATCATCATTATTACCAGCCTCTGCCTGATCTTCCTGTTGGAATCGATACTGATGCCTATATCGGTCATAATATAGGTTTGGTCGGTTTTTTTCCCAATATTCTCATATTTGTTTCACCATCCAACGAAAATCATTTTTGTGGATTCGATTTTATGTTCACGAAAATATTAGCATGATTATAGCTTAGTCTTGCCACTCGTATTTTTAATCTTTTTTACATGTTTATTTGTTTTTAATCAACCCTCTGTTACACAGCAACCTTTATTTTGAGTTAGCATTCGAGTTTTGACAGATAGCAAATCCATTCCCCCCAAAAAAACACCTCTAGATCCTTCGAACTGTTAGGGAGATTTCTACCACATTATGAAATGATATGAGCGATAATGAAACAACTAACCTTCAGGTGTTACAAAACGCTTTATTTTACTCTACGCCATCAAAATTCGTTTGAAAAGAATGGAAAGAAAAAAAATAATGGGGGAAAAAGTTGCAAGTGAAATACAAGATGGAGAAAGAGGGAAGGAAAACAAGAGAACAATAAGGAAGTGAGAGACAGAAGAAAGAAGAAGAGTTACCGTGCAAATGGGCATCGAAAGGCGTGGGGGAAAAAAGCAAGAGAATAAGAAGATAGCACAAGATGTTGAAACTTTGCTTCTTAGTCATAAATACAATTTTAAACCATTATAAAACTGTAGTGTCACCGCAAACGTTGTGCGTAAAAAATATGCCATTGAAAATAAAAACTTTATGCTTCTTAGTACCAGCTACGAGTGGCACGAACCATTGCGACACTCTCCAACAGGTTATATGAGAATCTGGGGAAGAAAACTATCAATTGTGACAACTGTGCTTTATCATTTCGATGCCTGTCTCAAAGAGTCTTGTTTTGCAGTGTTGCTTATAATGCTCTCTGGTCACATTCTGTTATCTCACCGAGGAATACATGAAGCTTAAAAAAACTCAAATGATAGGTTCGTCACTGTCATTTAGTGTTGAATCGTGATTCAAATTTTTTATTATTCATGAATTAATGAATATTCAACGCATTTATTCACAGATCACTAAATACTGAATGAATAACTGACATTTTTTCTCATTAGCCTGAAAATTCTCTCATAAACAACTTTTCCTTTTACCATTATCCTCACATACAAAGAATGAATGTAATACATTGTTATTATTAAATCCAACTGGTCGGTACCTTGCACTATGTCACACTCTTCATGCATTTCTGAATTATTTAGTTATCGATTTTCATATCTCTCTATCCTAAGCTCAAGGGCCGAAATTCTGTATAATTTGTATTAATATTCTTACGGTCATCATTATATATTCTTTTCACTTTTTAAGAAAGCGTATTAATGAACTTATATTTCAATTTACTATAACGGTTTGTGCACGGAATGCTTTATGTTTACTTCTTTTTGGCCTGTAACCAATGGGTTTTAATTGTCGACATTCTATTTTATATTTTTACACTGATGAAGCCCATACGGCACAACGTCTGAATGTTTTACTTATCATTAATTAACTTTTTGAGTACCTTTCAATTTTAAGTTTTAAATAAAGACCTAAAGAGTTGCAATTGCACTCTTGTAGCGTCCAACAAGCTGGCTGTTACCTTCAAGAGAAGTAAACATATTTTTAAAAAGATAAAATAGCACACCAACATAGCAATGGAAGAGCACTGGGTTTCGAGGACTGTGTGGCATGAAGATTGCTATTTTACGTGTGATGTTTCGGTTTCAGAGCAATTCTTGTATATTTATATGTGAATGAGCCTTCCACGTCAAGATCTAGATATACATCTCCTCAATCATATCTGGAAGTGTTATGTATGTTAGAGATTTGTCTGAAAAACAAAAATAGTTTTCCTTCAAAAAAAGAAAAGAAGAAGCTTTTCTTTACCTTTTCAGCCACTAAATTTATTATTTTAGTTGAGTTTTGTATTCAATTTCACGATATCACCATTGTCCTCTGCCTTAACTCAGATCGGCTCATAGACTACCAACAAAAGCTCGCCATCTCACCCTGTTCTTGTCTTTTGCCGCCTTATTTGTCAAGATTGTTGACAAAAACAATGAACAAACTTTTAACTTTTAATCTTTCTTGTCTCAAACTTTTTGTTTGCAACTTTCCTTACACTAAGTTGAACAAATTTAGATCTCAAAATGAATAAGAAAAAAAATATTCACCTACGCGTTTATCATGTTTAAGCCGTCTCTCTTATCTGAAATTCTTGAAAATCCGAGATTCCCTCAGGCCCACACATACATTTTGGCGATTATCTTAAAACTAAGCAAATAGCGCTTTAATCGAAAAGTAGAATAATAGACTTAAGATTGTCTTCGAAAACGCACAGACATGGGAAAAGCGAGGACAGGTGTTAAGATCTCATTTTCTGTACGAAAGCTGAAAGCACAATATTCAGATGATTTGAAAAAGAAATAGACAATGTTCTTAATATTTATTTCATTTGGTGCAAATTATTTTTTTTTTGCTGATGAAACCTCAAACTGTCTAATAAAAGTGCATAGTATTGCTTTCTGATTGAACTTAGATCATGTTAAAAATTTCCCGATCATAACCATATCAACATTTCTTTCTTGAAAAGGCCTATTTCAAAACTTGCAAATTCATAGCATAGCTGTCATGTTTAAATGCTATTATGTTATAGCCGCCTAGCTGGAGTAGTCCACAGGAAAGCGTGCATGTTTAAATACCCGCATGGTCTATCAATTAAGTATCAGCATGTAGACATAGTGTGTAATGACCTAACACGAACAAAATACATTAACTAATTACTATACCATCACTCTCTTTTCCAACTGTCTGCCAGAATGCATATTTTTAGTAGATAAACCAGCATAGCTTCTCCTCTATAATGAAATTCGATAAATGCAGCAATGAATTGCGGTACAATATTTTGCCTTTGGTTGTACGCTTGTAGGTTTTTAGCTTTGTTTCATTTTACATATATAAACCGTTACTTCCATTCCAAGCTTCTTTAAAAGACTTTGAATAGACATTGCGAGAAAGCTATTTAATTGTCAGTTTAGACTTGTGGTAAACCAAAAGATTCTAAAAGTTATTATAAGGTATCACAAAATATAAGGTCCAGATCTGATTTTCACGCCAAGATCTAGTATCATTTGCAGGCCTACATGTAAACAACTTTACATCATTTAGGTCAAAACACAAAATAACCTAGACACTTTGGGGGATCCTCAAACGCTAAGAAACGCAAATGCATAAAAAAAAAAAAAGTATTCAAAAAGTAGGTAGAGAGGGGAACCAAGCAGACTAAGTGCGATCTAAATCTTTATCTGATGACAACTAACAGCGGTGTGGCAATGCATGCCATTGTTGGTCCATCTTAGTAAATTAAAATTGATGTAACATTTACAATTTGCAACCATCGCGATGAGCTTCACATTTTCTGAAGTTTTTGAATTCTTAACATTTTTTTTTACTTTGGATGTAAAGACAAAAGCTGCTGACCTTTGACTCATGAGTAACAATGTTGTTATGTCTTTTTGCATTAAATTTCTTTTCAACATGTTGATTTAGAGATGTGAGACCATAATTTTAAAGCAATTTTTTTAGTGCAAAAAATCACATGAATAATACACGTTTTTGCACCATTACATCAAACTTACTGTTGTAACTTCATAAGTTACTCTTCTTGATGAGTAGGAGAAACCAAATCTATTTAGAGCCTATTAGCAAAACACATAGGAAGAACGGACAAGCTAGAGATCTAGGGCGGTACAAATAGTTCTTAGCAGCATGGCTTACTTCTCTTCAGAATTCAGGAAAAAAAATTTTCATAGATCTACCTCCGAATGGATTTTAAAGATCGGGAATATTGTAAGTAGATTAAGTCGCTATTTATAGAGAATCAGTAAGATTGAGACAGAAATGACATCCAGACAGGCTTTCATAAATCGTTTGTTTGTCTACTTTTGAACAAATCAAACAACATAGAGTACGAGTATTTATAAGTAACTATATTTCGCTCTTTGGGTTTAAAAAAAAAATGACGATCACAAATAAGATACCATAGATACGTGCTAAGCCTAAAATGAACAAAGTAGGACAAACTTTACAAACACACATAGCCAGATTCAGTCATCACCGTTTCACAATTAGCAATGACAGAGACACGCCAGTAGCCAAACATTTCAACCTGAAATGTCATAATAAAAGTCATCTCAATATTATAGCTATCGATCACCTACCAAACTCTGACACCATCAGAAGGCTCAATAAACAAACGTTTTGGATTCATACTTTGAAAAACTACAGAACCACAAGGAATAAACATTAATAATCATCTTTCCCTATATTTAAGTTATTCTTTTTCGACACAATAATTNNCCCCCCCCCCCTGTGGCCTGATGGACTAGTTCCTATAATCTGTACTAGGTATATTTATGTACTGATAATTTTATGGGACTTAAAACTCATGAACAGAATGGCTTCAAACTTTGTATGATGGATTAGCTGTAGCGGAAGTGCGCATTGTTTATGTCTAAAGTCCAAATTCTATCTCCAATTATCTTTTTTATTTTTATATTGCTTCCTCAAAATGCAACTCAGAATTCTACGATCAGCCATGTTGCTATCATTTAAAATGTATACATTTCCGGTTTATGATTGTTCACATTGTGTCAATAGAGATACACTTATCAATAGATTTCATTCTGGAAGCAAAGGTCTAGATTCTAGCTTTGATATCTAAATCAAATCGTCATTAAATCTAGATCTAGAGGGGGGCTGATTATAGATCTACATTCAAGGCCTAATTATAGCTTTGCTTTCATTCTGTATTCTAGGTGACCGAAGCGGCATCACTCATTATTTTGGTTATTCAAATTCTACATTCCAGATTATAATTTATTTTTTGGCTATGTCTGGGGGCGAAGGTCTAGTTTTTAGATTAGATTTTTACATTAAGGTATGGTTGTCTACATTTACATCTAGATAGACCTGATTAGACTTACAGTTCTAGATTCAAGGACTAATGATAGCTTTAGATCCACGAGAATCTTGATCTAAACTAGCACTAATTCATTACTAAAATCTTGCTTTCTTGAGAGCTCTCTCTCTCTCTCTCTCTCTCTCTCTCTCTCTCTCTCTTTCTCTCTCTCAGTATTTTCTGAATAACGGTGTCGATGTTTAACCCACACGTCTCGTTCATAGATCGGGTCATTTAGCCACTAGGTTTATGTATGTATTGGTTTGTAATGATACAATACTATTTTAGTTGTCTCTATAAATTTCTGCTTGACCAAAAGCTCTCTATACTTATTTAGTTTCTTGAAAGGATGCTATGCAATCAAGTGAGTAAGAGCGAGAGAGAGAGAGAGAGAGAAAGAAAGGGAGAGAGAGAGAGAGAAAGAAAGGGAGAGAGAGAGAGAGGGAGAAAGAGAAAGAGAGAGAGAGAGAAAGAAAGGGAGAAAGAGAGAGAGAGAAAGAAAGGGAGAGAGAGAGAGAGAAAGAGAAAGAGAGAGAAAGAAAGGGAGAGAGAGAGAGAGAAAGAAAGGGAGAGAGAGAGAGAGAGAGAGAGAGAGAGAGAGAGAGAATCACATCTGTATATGCACGTGTTTTCATAAATATATATAGAGAGAGAGAGTCTTAGAGAGAATGAGAGAGAGAGTGAGAGGGAGAATCATATTTGGATATGTTTTAATATGTTTATTTGTATTGTGTAAGTATATATGTATATGTGTAAATATATAAATATATATAGATAGATACACACATTATATGTGTGTGTGTGTGTGTTTGTGTGTGAATGTATTTATGTGCATGTATGTATACAGATTTGTGTAAATATATAATTTTTTTTTCTGTTTAACACCTTGTAAGATGCTTTTATTAAGGATTTTTTCATCTTCAATTGCGATTTTGAAACATTTTTATGTCATGATTCTTTGCTTTACGCATAACTAAAACTAAAGTATCTTATTGTGATAATCATTTTTATTTGACAACGCCTTAACGGCAAACTGTTTTTACATATAATGATATACTTTGTGTTGTGTAATTTGTTCAAATAAGTTTGAAAAAGGGGGGGGGGGGGTTGTTATTTTTTGCCAACTCAAATCAAATATCAATATAGATTCACAGTGCAAATGAGGGCATAGGCAAAATCGCATACATATTTTAGGGAAAAACAGCTTGCTTCGTTTGGTATAAAGATTCATTCAGATAAAAATGGATTTTTTTTAAATTTAGAAATAATTTTTTTGAAATTGTTAGATCTAATATACGAAGCCTTAGAGATGACACTGCTAGATCTAGATCTACAATTTCATCTGTAAGGTTTCATGTTTTGCTCATTGCGTACTGTGTCTACAGACCAAATCTAGGACCAAATTTCCTTTATAATATGCCTGCTTCTCGAGCTTGGAATCTTATATAAGTTTTTAATTTTAATTTCTTTCACCATGAGGTTTTTACTGATCAAAATAAATCATCTCGAAATGCTAAGTAATAAAAAAAATGTTAAAATTATCTTGCCTAACATGCGAGATTGCAGAGGTCGTTTCGATTTGTTTTAGCCAGAGGGTCCCTTCACAGCGCAAATTCAATAGAAAAAGAAGTTTTAAATGAAGATGGATATGAATATCTCCAACCCATCAAATCTACACGGTTCCTTAAAGGGGAAAAAATATGCTCAATAGAGGAATTTACGAAATCACTGCTTCATTTTGTGTTCCTTGTGTGTGTATCAACAAAGAACAAGGCCAGTCTGATCACTTTTTGGGAAGCCCCTACACTCTTTGTGAATTGAAAGAACTCCCCAAAATTATTGTTACACACATTTTTTTGCGAGTCAACGAATACACGGAGAAAGCAGTGTTTATGTGGAAGTTTTCACTGAACTATTATTAAGTAATGCGTTCCGTGGCGAAGATACTCTCACTTACTTTATACTAAATAAATCAATATTTGTTCCTAAGCCTTTCTTGAGATTTTTATTTTTGTCACTCTGAAAGTGCCACAAGAATATAATGTTTTTACACAGAAAAAAATATTTCAAACAAAAATATTACCACATCGCAGTAATAACTGTTCTATAGGGAATAATTTGAAGTAGGATTTTAATGCATGTCAGTATTTTCCTTACAAAAAAAAAACAAAAAAAAAAATCCGAAAATGTGATGTTGGTAGGACTAGAATGTTTCTTCTAAATAATTCTACTAGGCCAGCATTCATACGGCAAACACCAGGCTTACTTGAAGTTGGGTGAAGCATAGTAACTATGATTCACAGTCCTTCACGTCAGCTGTTACAAGTCAGCGTCGCCAAATATTAGCTTACCAAAATATTGCATCAAAAACTATTTTGATTTGTTATCTACTACGCTCTGCTAGACTTACTCTACTTCACTACAATGAAAAATTCACTAGTAAGGGTACCGAACATTTAATGCTGTTCCCCTCCTCCCCCTCCTCCCCCCTTTAGCTTTGACTTGCGGGCGTTTAAAGTTCCGAAACATGATTATTATTACAATGTCTACCGGCATATTTTGTTTCGCATGTTTAATAAGGTTTAAAGAGGGTTTAAAAATGTCGTTTTGTAAATCTGTAAAACAACTTCGGGATTTTAAAATAATTATGCTCACATAAAATGGCATGATCTGGAGTAAGATATCTATATTTTTGTGGATTTCATTGATGCCCCACAAAAACTTGTCTGAGCATTATACGTTTGAGGTTAGCTCCATTTTCATAAGATGCGTCTTATATTTTTTGTTCAAAAGACGAAGAAATTTGTTCACTTGTTTGCACATCCTGAAATAATGACCATGACTACATAAACACCTATGCTTGTCGCTTGGTTTGTCCTCTGCCTTCATTCTTTTTGCAAGATTGGAAGATTTGAGTAAAGAAAATGCTGATGCAATCATATCAGCAGTATTTATTTTTTTCTGTTTGTCATTGATAAGCATAACCCAACCTTATAATGCTTTAATTTTAATGATGACCTTATATTCATTACCCGGAGCTTCGAGAGTAAAAAAAAATTACCATAGTAATAAGTCTAAATCTGTTAGTTACGTATTTTATTTTTAGTTGCTTTTCGACGTTCGTTAATGAGACTTTTTTTTACCATCAGTTTCTCTTTAATGCAGTCCGGGTTGTGGGTGTATATTTAATTAACTGATTTGACTCTGCCCTTTTCATAAACGTCTATAAAAAAACATCTATCTCATTTGAACAGATAACAGTGAGGTTGTCCGAATGCACACTTTACTCTGTTTTTATTTTCTTTCTTTCTTTTTTTGATTGCGCGAACTGTAAGGAAAGGTAGATAAGATGCAAGATATTCATCTTATATTTTAACAGATTTTTTATAAATAAAGCGTACTCGTCCAAAAAACGGAACATTATTTTGGACACAGACAAGTGAATGAACAATTTAGTAATATCGCTCCATATCAACATTTCATGAATGAGGATCTGAGGGTGCTCAAAAACAGTATCAAAGTAAGTAAAAGTCCATCACTTTGTTGTCTAAATTTTTCTAGAAGCATTCTTTCAACACTCTGAAAAAAAAACGTTGTGGTCGAATTTTTTTTGTATTGAGTACATGAGTTTTTAATTTTTATTAAGGTAAAGATAGTGATGTTCACGGCTATGTGTTTCAACTTGCCAGTTTCCGTTTGTATGTTTACATAGTGACATGTTTAAGGAAATATGGCTTCAGTCTTTAAGAATCTCGACAAGTTAGGGCCGCATTAGCAAAATCGAACTCAAAACTGCTGTTAGCAAATTTCAGGGTGGGCAAACCAGTCATGGCGCGATGAATTTACTTCTTACGAGTAGATATTCCATGAGAATAAAATTTTTACTTACAAAGATAGAAAATATCTTTTGTGAAGCCTCGCGAGAAATTATTTTTTTCTCTTTTACAATAATACTGCTCGTACATCTGAGCTACAATGAAATTTCATTAAGAAAACATAGCAATATACGAGCAAAGATATGCATGATATGTACAGCTAATTTTTTCATTGTTGCTCATATACTGGGAAAAAATTTTAGTTGTTTTTTTATGATAGTTCAGTGACACTGAAGTTATAGACTTAATGAAATATGCATTGTCTCTGGAAAAGTCTGAGAAAATCGTAACTATTTTGAAGCTGCAGGACATGTATCTTTGCTTGATTGGAACAAATCCCTGTATAAAAATCACCAAAGTTATAGTACGTGAAACTTTCAGTCGTGGAACTTTTCGTTCACATCCATTATACAGCTCTATCTGTTTGAAATTGCAGAGTACTTTACTTAACGCAGAGTTGGTTTAGGTCTCAAAACAAAATCACCACGAAAATATCGAACACTTTTAATAAACACAACTAATTCTTGCCGTTCTTACTGCGTTTCATCTGCAGATATTTATTGAACAAGCTCTGCCTCCATTGATGACTATGATGCTGAGAAGAAGCAAAAAGAGTGCGCAAATCTGCAGCCTTGTCGGAACTCACCTAATAATGGCACCCATAACATTTTTGTGGAATTACGGCAACCTTGCTGAATACATGGACTCGTACTTCCACTACCAATGTTCTCCACGCTGTCTAGATGGAGATTATCAGTGGATTCTAACACTCTATCTGACGTTATTCGGTCTGGGCCTTTTTGTGGTCGAGCCCATGAGAAAAATAGTAGGTCTGCTTTGGACTGGCATAATTACACTGCTGCTTCAAAACGGCGCCTTGTTTCTGAGTGCCTGGGCCATCGGGGAATCAGTTATTGCCGTGAGTGTGTTGATGGGTGTTGTTATGGGGCTTGCCGGAGGAGCCACCATGAATGTCGCATTTATCTATATTAACTTGTGGGCTCCTAAAAACGAGGCTTTGTACTTAGGAACGGTCACAGCCTGGCCTCCTCTTCTCTCTATATTGCAAAACCAGATCATAACTCTTTACATCAATCCCGAAAACCTTACGCCAGATGCTAATAACGGCCCAAAAGTTTATTTTTCACAGCCACAGATCTTGGAGAGGGTACCAGGTGCTATCATAGTCCTAGCCATTATGTCCACTGCACTACAAGTGATTGGTTTTCTCTTTATCTCAAACCCACCAGTTAAACTACCTGCCGCTGATTCGCTATGCAAAAATGACTTATCCCCTGAAGATGTCTCACAAGAAAATAAAATCAGTGATGTTCAAAAAACGAAACCTCAAAAAGCCTGCTTAAATCATGAAATGCCAATAAACCAGTTTGAAACAGATGGAAAGGACCCGAGAAATTATGGCACAACTGACTGTGTTACAGACAACTCTGCAACGGTGGAAACCGAAAATGGTGTATCACAACAAAATAAGACAGTACACGATTCTACTGAAAACGGAAAATCTGGCGATACAGTTGCTCAATCCTATACACCTTCACAGGCTATAAAAACAACATCCTTTTGGGCACTGTGGCTATTTGGAGTGTCTGTTGGTCTCGGTCTACTTCTTAAAGACAGTTTTTACAAGCAGTTCGGGCTTTTGTATATCCCGAACGATAGGCTCCTAACACTACTGGGAAGCCTCATTCCATTGGTAGTCTGTACATCAAGAACGATATTTGGGGGTTCCATCAAACGAGGTCTAATTGATGTTAAAGACGCCCTTGTCCTCAGCTTGTCTCTCAACAGTGTCACCTGTGCTTTCTGGTACTTTGCACCTCAGGTGAATGAAGCGCTCTATATGATTCTGATCCTGTCGATGGCGTTTTCCCACAGCTTCTTGCATGTAGTGGCAGGAACCGGGACGTTGCGTGCTTTCGGTGACGCTCATTTCGCGACGTTGTACTCCATGGTGTATTCAGGAGCCTCAATAATTCCACTCGTATCAGCAGCATATGTTACACCCGTTTTGCATACTGCAGGCTGGTTCTGGGTGTTTCTGTCTTGCGCAATGATAAGCTTAGTAGCGCTTGCATTCGCAGTCTTTACAAAGCACTCTGTGATGTAAAAAAATAGATTAAGAACAAACAATGTGGCAGTTCTTCATACAATACATACAGTTGATTAAGTATTTCTCTAATTCACTTTTATGTGTGTTCATGCTTTAGTGTTCATTTGTCTATTAAGTAAGTAGCGCTGTATATTGTAAAATGAATTTTCTTTACATTTGTTCTCATTTCCTATCTGTAGGAGGTTTTTTTTTTTTTATTTTGTCGTCGCCTTATGTCGGGGTGAGTACATGCCCTCACATTTTCAATAGGAAAATATAAGTTAAGTCTTATCCGTACGTGGGAGTGATTTTATGCCCCCATATCGTATATGGTAAAAATATTGCAATATACCTATCCGTGTGTAAGAATTTACAAAATCACCCCTACTTTATATAGTGACAAACACAGCATATAATGGTGTATACCTTGACGATAACAATGTGACCCACTTTTAGTGTGTAATAAATTTGGTACCGCTTGCTTCTGTAATTTAAACCGATGGACCAAGACAGCAGCTGGAATGTGCTAGTGTCCCAGTACCTGCTTAAAGTTGTCAAATTCCACATTTTCCTGCGATTTTCTGCTCCCACATTATTGAGGTAATTAAACGCTCGAAATAGAAAACAGACAATTTTCAACATTATCCCTTGCTAAGTAGCTGTTTTGTATTTCTCCAAACCGCCAGACGAGATCAATATAGCAATATAAAGATGACAGCAATAGATTTTTGTTTAACACTTTTTTGTTGGCAGAAATGGCTGTAGATTCAGACAGTGACGGTGAATATTTAGCGGATGGTGAACTAAGTGTGCATCTAGACCCATTAAAAGATGCTGTGATCTCAGTATATCGAAATAGAAAACCTACAATTTTCAAGATAATCCTTTTTTAACTAGCTGTTTTAAATTTCTCCCAGCTGCCAGACGATATCAGTACAACATTATAAAGATGGCAGCAATAGAACTTTGCTTGACACTTTTGTTGTCGGGAAATGGCTGTAGATTCAGACAATGACGGTGAACATTTTGCGGATGGTGAAGAAAGTGTGCATCCAGACCAACTGAATGATGCTTTGATCTCAGTAGCATCACATGAAAAGGATGAAAATGAGATTCAAGAGGAAATTACGTCTGAGGGTCAAATAAGCAACGCTGATGGAAGATGCTGATAAAGTCGAAAGGAAAAGTGGCAGCCA
>BLXT01004603.1:1399168-1411156 GCA_019648995.1 Plakobranchus ocellatus
TTTTTTTTTTTTTTTGCTTTTTTTTTTTACTATCGCAATAGAAATTACACAGAAATCTCTTCTAACTGCGAAATGTCCAGGGTATGTAAACACCCAAGGAGTGCTTTTGTTGATGTTCTCGAAGGAAAGAGTGCTGGGTTTTTTTATGTCCCTGATGGAGAGAGTACTGTTGTCCCTGATGGAGAGAGTACTGTTGTTAATGTCCCTGATGGAAAGAGTACTGTTGTCCCTGATGGAGTGAGTACTGTTGTCTATTGTTACTTTAAACTTCGGGCTTGTGAGAACAAAAGGTCGACCAAAGGGCCAAGATCGCTTTAGCAGATTTGCCAAGAAAAGGAAATTGGAGAGAGCTGCTGTTGTTGATTCGTGTGATCTGTGTTGTGTTTCGTGGAGACATAGAGGCTGCAATGGAGTGAATGGGATGATTGAATGGGTAGATTGTGACTTCTATAAACAGTGGGTTTATTGTTATTGTTTAAACTTTCGCTCTGCCCCACGTCAGTATACATATATATAACATGTTTGTAATGCGGTAAATATTGGCGTTTGATTGATGTATCTAATAAATTTTGACTGCAACTGTTAAACATCACTGTTTATGACCTTTGGTGTAGTTAAAATTGTTATTTCATTTTATCTCTGAAAGTTTGTTTCATCAATGATAAAATGTCATTAGACGACCATGTATATTTTGCTTATTTTAAGGGAACGTTACCACTAAATTGTGTGATGCGTTTCCCTTATGGTTAACTCTTGCTAAATGTTCGAGAATATTGACATGCTAACTTTTAATATAATACGTTTGTATTTTATTATGTCTTCTCTATTATTCGTTGTTTAATGGTATAAATATCTAATTTTTCGTAACATGATGTTCCATTTCTATTACATGTTCCATTTCAACAGAGTTAAATAAATCTCACTTGGAAGACAAGACATATGTGTTTGTTTTGTGTGTATCACTCAACTGGGGTCTACCTAGCCTCTTCCTTTTTTTTACTTGTGTCCTGATTCCGCACAAGACATAGATAAGCGATAAAGCCAATATAAAACTATGCACCGTACTCGTATAGCCATAATTATGGTGGGAACATCCTCATCCATTTCTCTCTCTCTCTCTCTCTCTCTCTCTCTCTCTCTCTCTCCCCCTCTCTCTCTTTCTCTCTTCCGTTTTCTCTATTTCCTTTTGTTTTTTATTCTTTTGTTTAACTATCTGTCAATCTGCTTATTTTTATTCATATTTATTTTCATTTATCTGTATTTTAATGTTTAGTATACTTACCTGACTATCATGCGTCTCAAACTATTGATCCTTCTTTACTTTAACTGCCCCGTCTGGACATTGGTGATCATGCTCCTTCACTGAAACCTATTCTCAGAAAAGCTAAGGTTTTTGTTGATGCTATTACCTATTGCCTAAGAATTATGACTTTCGATAAAAGTTATTCTTTCTCTACCTCTACTGTGTTTGCCTTCAATATCTCCTGTGATTACCAAGTGTCCTAAACCTGTGTGTCGGCAAATATGTCCCAGAACTTGCAGTTGTCTCCTTCCTATGGTTTTAATTCATCATCTCTCAAGATTGGCTTCTTTCAGTGCCGATTCATTGAACTTTTTTTTTTCTTTTTTGGTCAAATATATCCTCATCATTCTTCTGACAAACCACATCTCTACTGCTTCCAATTTTCTCTCTGTTTTGGCCAACACTCACTACCATGTAATAGTACCGACCAGACAAAATTATGTTTTCATTATCCTTTTTTTATATCATTACTTATGCTTCGGTTTTTTTTTTTTTTTTTTTTTTAGGTTTTTTTTTNNNNTTTTTTTTGTGTGTAATCTGTGCTTCAGCAAAGTCACTGGCAGACATTAAATCTCATAGCAAAAGCTGGCAGCAGAATTATGAAATTGCGTCAGAATCGCATCGTATATTCCGCTCGCTAAACCCATATAATTATGACCTAGCAACACGGCCACAAAAGTTTCCATTCAAAGAGTGAATGCATTCACACCTTCTTTATCTTGATATTAATTAAAATAAATATGAAACTGTAGCTAATGAAATAAAGAAACAACTCATAATAGCTTAAGTTGTTAAACCATTGATTTCTAAAACAGTGTATTATTTTTAATAGGGGGATAGGTCTAAATTTACGTTGTTTTTTTTCCTTTGGTTTGAGTGTACATCCTTTGAGATAATCAAACGCACTAAATAAAACAACATTTGCAGAGTTGCTGATGTTTCCTTAAAGTTAGTATTTAAATCTTTCTTTGTACATTTTGGTGAGAAGTTTTCTCAAAGCCAATGAAGAATTAGAAGTCATTTAAAATATAGTGTCTGTCGCGATGCATTTCATGACACGCAATGAACATAGATCTAGTCAAACGAGGACAATAATTCTAATACACTTTTCGGGTAAATGAAGGACTAGGCATCAAGTGCTACGCTAAGAAGAAGTATGAAAAGAATAAACATAATGATAATCAAACTGGACCTGTCAAAATTATTGGTGTCACAGTATCACGAAAGACACCGATTCTTCTCTATAGGAAACTGCACGGTTTCACAAAGAACAGAATTGTGTTTTCATAAAGCCAAAGATCATTCTTTAGATTCAGCACATCCGGTTTCACTCTGACAATGAATGGAAATTTGTAAGGGTAAGTTCAAGTTTGTCTCCACGCATAATTTCTAGTGTTACAACAGACATTTTAATTTGAAGGACAAATATAGAAAAAGAAGAGTATTAAATAAAGAAAAGAGATGAGAAGAGGGTGGGTGGGTGGGAGAAAAATCTATGGCAAGAGTTCAAAAGGTGCTCGAAAACTTCAAAATACTCGAAATACCTAAAGTTTGCTGAAAATGTAGGAAAACAGTTATATTTTTTTTAATCTACTAAAATGATAGTCTGAGTCCTAATTTTGTGTCAGTGGCTGTCATTCTAACACACCTCTGAGATGTATGTTGTGATGACAAGAACGAGCACATGATCACAAATATAAGAGCTCAAGCTTTACTACATATATTTTTCATTGTTTAAGAACTTAAGTAAAACTCAGTCAACTTGAACTAGCAAGGGAGAAGTTTACTGGGGTTAGATACTGAGGTCCATTTGGCGTTACACGTCACAACACTAACATTTCCAGTACACTATTCTTTTTATCGACCAAAGTAGACAATAGGTTTCATTAAAGGTGTGTGTTCTCAAAAATATCAGAGATAGAAAAAAGAATAAAAAAAAAATGGACAAGCGCAGATTTTTTTTTTTAAAGAATTGGATAAAAACAGGTGTCTGTCGTGACATTTTATTGTGTGACACATTGCAATCAACTGGAAACAAAATATTTCGCGTAAAAAGAGAAAAAATACAAAAATTCATGCTAAATACTTGAAGAGACTGATCTCACTTGGATTTTAAAAAATTATGCAACAGTAATGAATTTTAAAATTGTCAAAAACACATCTTGCAAGAAATGAAGTTATTGTCAAGAGAGAAAAACGTATGTTTTTTTTTTTTTATTTCCTTTTTTTAAAAAGTGCAAAAGCAACAACAACAAATAATAACTTAGTTTTTAGAAGCTCAAATTATTAGTTGAAAATAGAAAGATAGTTTTCCTACATTTTCAGCAAACTTTAGGTATTTTGAGTATTTTGAGGTTTTCGAGCACCTTTTGAACTCTTGCCATAGATTTTTTTCCCACCCGCCCTCTCCTCATCTCTTTTCTTTATTTAATACTCTTCTTTTTCTATATTTGTCCTCTTACCGGGCCTCTCGGGCTGACTCTCTCTCTCTCTCTCTCTCTCTCTCTCTCTCTCTCTCTCTCTCTCTTTCTCTCTCTCACTCTTTCGTTCTTTCTTTTTTGCCTCCTCCTCCTCCTCCAAAATGTTTATGTATATCTGTTTTGTTTATGAAGAGAAGAAGGAAAAGCGGGGAATATTGTACTTGCTTTTATTCAAATCAAATGTCATCAGCTCGATTTTTGTTATCCTCATTTAGACCTTCACATATTCCACTGTTAACTTGTTATTTATACTGTGTTATTTACAATTTCACCGGGCTGGATTCTATTTATCCTTTTTAAAGCAAACAAGATTGTGTAACTGCGACAGATCTCTAATATCTAAACGTAAAAAAAAGTAAGTGAGTCCATTATGCTTGGTCCAAGCAGTGGGGAAGCAGGTGTAGGGTCCCGACTGTTGTCGGCATTCAACAGAGTCCTGAGATAGTCTGTCATTGCTTTATCCCATCGCCATCACTTTCGCTTGGTCTTTTAAGAAACCAGCCACCCATTAAGATCTGGATCGACATAATAGAGCAATAAAGTTTCATTGACGTTTAAGGAGAAAAAGTGGTGGGTCCCAGCTAATTCATTTTGTGAGGCAACTGCTTCGCGAATGAATACCTAAAGATATATTTATACTGCTGGTACGGGTTGTTTTGCCGTCATAAATCTGAATTCCTTCTCCTTGTCTGTAAGCTTGCTGCATAAATCACTGTCCACCTACCTGAACGATACGAAACGGCAAAGTATTTACAGGATTAAATCAAAAAAGTTATTAAGAAATCATGGTTGTATTTTATAGTGACAAAAGAAGTGAGAACAAAAAAAAAACCGTCATTTACTGTGTGCTTGTATAGTAAAAGAATTCGACTATCAACTCTAACTTATAAGAACAAATTAAACAATACAGAGTATAGGTGACAACGTTTCGCCCTTAAGGTTTTATCAAGTAAAAAAATGACGATCACAAATAAAAAATGTGTGTTTATAAACAAAAGGATTGCTCAGCAAAGCCATTAGAAGTAATTTTTTCTTTAAAAAAACAGAATGAAAAATAACCTCATGAAACATAAGGTTAAAGTAAGGAATGGACATAAGCTAAAGAATGAGATTGTATCAAAGTAGCCCTTCTCTTCGTATTTTCTTTCTTTTTGGTTGAGGTTCTTCTTCTTCATGTGCTAGATCTGTTGCAGACATCGGCGATCATGGCCTTCCATTCCTCTCTGTTGTCAGTTCTTCTGATAAGTTCATTGTTGGGGGATTCTTTCCTCCTAGTGTAGCTATTCAGACTGTCTGAGTATTTTATGCGTTGCCTTCTTCTGCCTTTGGTACCACAAATCTTTCCACACAATATTTGCTTTTCTATTTCATCAGCTATGTTTATGTGCCCAAAAAATTGTTGCTGTCTTTTTCTGACGGTTTTAAGTAGGGATCTTTTGTACCCGGCCATTTCCAGCACTTCTTCGGTTGACTTCCTTTCAGTTCATGATATTCTCATGATTCTTCTGATATACCACATTTCTGCTGCTTCAAGTCTTCTTTCGAGGTTTTTTGTCAGCGCCCAGCATTCACATCCATACAGAAGGATGGACCATATGTAGGCTTTCATAGTGTTGATGTTGGTGCTGAGTCTGATATTTCTGTTGGTAAAGATGGACTTCATCTTAGTGAATGGTTGACGTTACGAAAAAAAAGGTTTTGAAAAAAAAATTAATGCTAATGCTAGTATTTTCACAAAAGAATCTTTTCCAAAAGTCTCATTTTATATTACAACGTTAGAAAATCTCATTCTTTGATATAGAAGTAACTTCATAAAATCATGTAATGATGAATAAGCAAGATCGCCTCCCAAGAGGCACTGAAAATAGAATAGAAACTAGATTCTAAAGGATGCAATAGCAACTGAATGATTGAGTAAAGAAAGGAGCAGAAAACAGTTTCCAACTAGAAACCGTATGTAACAGTACTTACAAAGCGGAAACAATAAATCACTTGTTGTCTTTACTCTGTCTATTTTATCCCACTGATGGAGTCATTAAAAATACTCCGGACTTATCCATGCATCTACTTATCCACTGCTTTGTGCTTTATAATAAATGTAAATGAACAATACAGGAATATGCTTTAACATTTTTCCTAACAGAAGATGGACGCAAGAAGATGCAAGATTGACATAGGTGAATTCTATTAACCTATTATATTGCAAAAAAAAAAAAAAAAATCAGGAATAGAAAAATTTTAAGCAATTCTTTTGGCTGTTTTGGTTCCCGAGCCCCAGTAATATCATATAAAAACTCGAAAGCATTATAACAATTTTTCATTTGTAGCTAAAAGCATATTACGCAGAGGTAAAGATCGTGCAACGTTGTTGCTTTCTAGTGTATATTCTGCGTTGTGTATAACATACACTTATCTCAGGTAAAGTTCGGAGCCATGGCGTAAGACCAGGTAAGTCGAAATTAGGAGGGCATAGGTTAGGGAAAGTTTCCAGTAAAGAGATTAGTTAATAGGAGAGGCATTAAAGGTTTACTTTACCCCATATTGCACAGACTGCGACGGGTATGTCAGATCGTTACGTAGTGAAAGCAAGAGGCTGCAAGAAGTGGCTATAAATACGCATTTATATTTAGAAACGTGTTCTAAAAATACGAGGATGTGCCATTTTGAATGTAACGGTAGCGACATTTTGGTATCATTACGCCTTCCCTCTCGCACTGGGATCGCTCGTGATGTAGTGTACGTGGGAACTTACAGATGCGATGTGTTTGCTTTCTGTTGGTTATCTCTAAACAGCTGTCGGCCTGCGTGCATTGAACAAACACGTTTTGCCAAGACGTAGAATATTCTAATCTAGATTCAGATGAAAGTAAATCGGAGAGGCAAGTCATGATTCTGCAAATGTAAGCGAAAAAGGAAAAAAAATGAGTCGTTTGAAATGGAGGCGTAGCGCAGACAGATTTTTTTTAAAAGTTGTTTACTGATTGTGTCGGGTTCAAATTGGAATTTTGTCGTTTTTGTTTGTTTGTTTTTGCTTTTGTGTGTGTGTGTGTTTTTTTTTCAATTTCTTTGTTCTAATTCCTTGTATCCTGTTTTCTGCTTTTTTTTTTTTTAACCTATCAGATAACTGGCTGTTGAATCTTGAGATATATAGATCACACATGCTTGAAATTAATTAAATGCGGAATGAAAGGCTGTTCCATCATACGCTCGTTCTTCTCAGATCCGCTTTTCTTAGACTTAACATAAAAAAATCTAGCCTTAGGTGCAGAAAGCTTAACCGTGAGAAAAGCCATCAAAATTTGACGTCAACATTGGGTCTAATGACGCACTCGATAAGTTTAAAATCATGACGTGCCAATAATTGTGTTTTTCTACCTACTGTCACCGACGTCTTGGTTTAGCGGTAGCATCAAACCCTGAGATCACAGAATGCGTTAACATTAACTTGTTTTCCTTTCCTAAATTTTCCTACACTGTGAGTCAAAGAATTAGCTGCTTTTGCCCTTTGCCCATTATTTGATAGATGTAAAGTTAAGGAAATTTTTTTCTGAAAACTGATACTTAATCGTAACATTCAAATCGCAATTATTAGAGGTCAAAACAACGACAAATGCAACTATCGAGATGCTTTATGGTCCAAAAGTAATTGCATTTTAGATACGTATAACAACGTGCTAACAGAACCTTGGATGCTCTCAAAGGGCAGCAATATTTATTCTCATTTAAATTTTTTTTTATGAATTAAAATATGGAAAAAGGCTCTGAAATTGGCATCTTTCATCTTTGTACAAGATTGGAAAATGATAAAATGAAAAGAATGAACACCAGAAAAGAAGTGTTTGTATATGAAATACGTAGAATTTACAGGGTTTTTCTATTATTTTATTTGCTTAGAATGAATACTGTAAGAATGAATGCTATTCATTGTGTCACATTTCTATCCTTTTTCGAAACGACCAGATAAAAATAGAATTATTGTTAAAGACCGTTGTTAAAACTCCTTTCTGGGTTTTTCCTAGCAGTGCCAGAGTATAAAAAGATAGCCAAAAGTATAGCTCACTGAGCGTAAACATAGATCCGAAACTGTATTTTCTATCTATGCTCTGTTTCTGAGCAAGTACCTTCATTTATCGTTTGTATTTGATTTTAACATGAATGAAGCCGGATGTGTAAGTGTCTATTTGGTTGTGATAGAGCAAACCCTAAGTCTATCTCTTTTTTTTTCCACTCTCTCTTTCTCTCTTTCTTTCACTCTCTCTCTCTTTCTCTCTCCCTCCCCCCTCTCTCACTCTCTTTCTCTCTCTCTCTCTTTCTCTATTTTTCTCTATCTATCTAGCTATCTATCTATCTATCTATCTATCTATCTATCTATCTATCTATCTATCTATCTATCTATCAACCTATCTATCTATCTATTTATCTATCAATCTATTTATCTATCTATCTATCTATCTATCTATCTATCTATCTATCTAACTATCTTTCTATTTATCTCTTCCCATCCTACACTCTTTAGTAGTACTGAAGAGCAGGAAAAAAAGAAGGAACAGTACCAGCTACTCAAAATGGAGTCGATCTCTCTCTCCCCCTCCAAAAAAAATAGTTTTTCTTTCAATGCTGTATCTGAACAATAATTTTATCAGATCTTTAAGAAAAGGAAGAACGCTGACCTCTCTTTATCTAAGTCAAACCCAAATATGATAGGCATACCGGTGTGTTGGTTGCAAAGTAATATTTCTTAGAAAGTTTTTTTTTTTCTTTTCTTTATATATATATAAACCTAAAATACGTAGAATTTACAGGTTTTTCTATTATATTATTTGCTTAGAATGAATACTGTAAGAATGAATGCTATTCATTTTGTCACATTTCTATCCTTTTTCGAAACGACCAGATAAAAATAGAATTATTGTTAAAGACCGTTGTTAAAACTCCTTTCTGGGTTTTTCCTAGCAGTATATATTTATATATATATATATATATATATATATATATATATATATATTTATTTATATATATATATATATATATATATATATATATATATTCTTTATATTTTGTTATCTTATTTTGAGTCTGTGAACTTAAGTTGTGTTTGTCTTTTTTTCTGCGTCAGATATCAAAGAGATGATTTGTATGGTTGTTTGATTGAATTTATTTTGGTTCATGACATAAAGTGAGAGATGCTGTTTCTTTACAGCGTCATTTCCTTTCTTTTTAATTTTTTTTGCATAGAGCTGTACTTGAGTGTTTACGTGCTTTCACCCATTGAGAAGTGAAAACAGTAGAGATTAAAACTACTTCTGCATTTGCCTATCACTCTGCCGTAGCCAAATACATAGCTGTATCATCCATAAACTTAACACAGACTATAAAAAAGTAAAGTGGGCCCCACGCTTAGTCAAAGCATCGGGGAACCACGAGTAGGGTCCTGATTGTTCTTGGCATACGGCTTTATGAGAAAGTTTGCCATTGCTTTCCTCGCCGCCTTTACTTTCGCCGGGCCTTAAGAGACCTAGCTACCCAATTAGCGCTGAATGGGCGCGGAGGAGCAATGATAAATTGATTTGGCCCGGATTCGAACTCGGAACCTTTGATTGGAAGCCAACTGACCTATCAGTTGAGCCACCGCTCTTCCTGACGATAATGCTCTTTAATTTGCTGCGGCAGCGCTTATTTTCCCAAACATTACTGGGGGAGGGGGGGGGGGGTTTTTTTTTTTTTTTTTTTTGTTTTTGTTTTTAAAGATGCCTTGTGTGCCTGAGTGTGTCTGTCTTGTAAAAGGCATAACTTAAAAAAGAGGGGAGAAAACCTAAAAAACGTGTTTCAGGTTTAGGTTCCTTACGGGAGATGCCTTTCGTCCATTCCAGATCGTGGCTTCTTTAAACAGCTTCCTCTTGTTACTCTGGATGTCAACGGCCAAGGTGTGCTAGCTGTGTCCCTTTTCTAAGTTTGGTACGGCAGTGAACCGCATGTAGACAAATTTGACAATGCGGACACCCCTTTCAGTCCATATAATTATACAATGTTAAAGCTATGGACTTTTTATTCATTTTGGACCACTGGCATTAATTAGGCCACAGCAAGATTAAATGTCTGTTTTAGTGGCAACGCTTCAGTGCCTGGAAAGGAATTGGGTCGCTTATTGACCACCACTGACCACTAAAGCAGTAGATTCTCAAATGTAAGTTATAATAAAACATATCAGTAAATTCTTTCAGAACTTAGGAAACGTCCTACCACAGCCATTGCTAAAGTTAGTTATTTCTTTTCTTTTTTTTTTTCCTTCTTCCATCTTGAAAAATGCTCTGACTACAAAATGTCTCATTGTTCAGCTGACTGACCACAAGATCTAGTCTTTTCCTAACCAAATCAAGTTATGCTGGACAGGCGGATTACAGAGAGCCAATGGTCAGTGACAGTCCAGCTCCAGGCTATTATGCCCACTAACTTGGGTGGGACAGCTAGGGAATGAAAAACCCCTATGTCTAATGGGGTAACGCGAAACAAGGCTTAAGTTGATGTTCTTGACAGGTCGGGTGGATAGAGATCCAAAGTGTTGGCTGCTACGGTGGGTGCTGACACGACCTCTGTTAGTCTCAACAGATCTGCAGGCCATTAGCATTTTGACTGTACAACACTCGCTTTATTTACATAAATGTAAATGATATAGTGTGGTCTCTTTTAAGAGTTTCTGAATATTGCTGTGGATAAGAATGGTGAATGTCTATAGAGGCTTTAGTGGCGGTTTTTAGTGCGATCGATTGTTAGATGCCATTACATTTTCTTTTTAAAAGCTTGATGCATATTGCAAGTCATGTTCTCAAAATTGTGGACACGCCAGAGTGAAAGTATTTTGCTTATCTTAAATGATTCGGATTGATCGGCAAGACTTCTGATTAGCCACTCAATAAAAGTTAATCTATGAAGGCTAGACTGATAACTAAATTGCCATACATTATAGTAGAACCATTTAATAACGTGAACACAAAACACAATTTCTAGTATCGCTGCGTTTTATTTCTAAATTAATTGCTGAAACACACATGATCAACAAAAATTCCTTTACCATTATCCAAGATGATGATCTGAGGTGATCTTATTTTTCCAAAAAATTTAAAAGATATCGTTACTTTTAGACAAAATCACTTGCTATTGTTGATAACTGTTAGTTATATTTTAAATTTGTCAATAGTTAACTAAAATTGCCTTTATTTTCTCATTATAATCGAAATATGACTATGAGTGCATAATCGGAAATCTTTCCGATTGATCCTATATGGAATGATTCTGTGTGGAGTTTTTTTGTCACATGACTAAGTGATTGAATCATGGCAAAAGATATTATTTATCTCAATGTGCACATGGAGCTTTTTTTTTTTACAATCTATAATAAGTAGTATCTTAACTTTATTCAGCGGCCATGGGATGATTTACAGGTTTATAATATTAGGCCTGTTTTATTATTTTCATTCTCTAATATTTATCATAAGAGAGCTGTGCTATTTGTAGTTACAAAAATACGTTTGAGGAAATGAAAGAAGAAGTGTAAGTGACGAATTTTTGTTGCTGTATGTTTCTATTCTGTCGTGATCTTATAGAAAATTTTTTTTAAACTTCGGACATTTACCCTGCAGTAAGCACGCAAGAACGATACTACACGTAATTAAACGTTATTTTCATATTCAACATCAAAACAACACTGTTAAATATTTGTTCTATGGATGGATCAAACATAATAACTATGGATTTCTTAAGGTAAGGTTGATAAAATTTCTTTTGCAATTGATTAATAACACACTCTTTCCAATGCCACTTCGATATGCATGTTAATTCCTTAAAGCAGTTATTCCTGCATTTATTTTGTAGCAATGTGAAAATACATGTGCTACAGTGCTCATGATGTGGGGATACTCTACTATCACCCCTTTACTTTGCCATTACAAGATGTGAAAATACATGTGCTACAGTGCTCATGATGTGGGGATACTCTATTATCACCCCTTTACTTTGCCATTACAAGATGTGAAAATACATGTGCTGCAGTGCTCATGATGTGGGGATACTCTACTATCACCTCTTTACTTTACCATTACAAGTGTTTTGACATTCACGTTGATAGCTGGCCCGGCTGTATTTATGATTTATTTAAACATTGAATCGCCATGCTCTCTCTCTCTCTCTCTCTCTCTCTCTCTCTCTCTC
>BLXT01004603.1:1429093-1431593 GCA_019648995.1 Plakobranchus ocellatus
TTTTTTTTTTTTTTTTTTTTTTTTCATTTTCTTATCTTGAGTTACGAGTCATGTCAAGGTTAACTGGAACCTAGAGAACAGCAGGTCATTGTCTTTTGCCTCAGGGCTTCTTTACTTGTCTGAATGCTGTGGTCACTGTTGCCAGATAATTAACCTGTTGGCGCAAACGGAGCGAAGCAAACACATACCAGACTTAGGATAACTATGGACCATAGTGCTTGTGTGTTTGGAGAAAGCTTTGAGGAAAGTGGAGGGAAAGTGTTAAGGCAAAAAAAAGAAAAACGTTAATGCTATGTCTTGGCAGTAATGGCTGTGGGCCTGCTATCTTTGTCCCTCCATGCTCTTCTTCAATAATCGCTCATAATTGGCGCGTCTTGTTTCTGGACCTGCCAAAATGTTACAACTCATGCGCTCCGACAAGACACACGTTGAAGGTCAACGTAGGTTTTTACTCTCACTTCAAAGATGTTGGAAGGTGAAGGAAAAAATTTATTCTGGCACTAAACATAATTCAGGTCAGGCCTAAATCTCAATTGAGAAGAACGGAGAGTTTCTCAATAGTGATGACATACATTGAGGTTAAGACAAAAGAGCCGAAGAATTTTTTTTTCTATTTTTACAAAAAAATACAAAAAGGTAACCTGAAATCGAGATATTATCACGAACTAGTTTTTTGGGTTCTTGTAAAGACTAGGCTTTGCGATTTTCAAGATAGGCCTTATAACCTTGAGCCGAATATTTTTTATAACAAGATCACCTTGATGAATCATTATCATCATCATCAGGTACATTGTCTGGAACAGACATTGGCAATCATGTTTCTCCACTCAAACCTGTTCTCAATTAACCTAAAAAAAGTTCTTATTACTACCCTTGCCTATTGCCCATGACTTTCGATTTTCAATGAAAGTTATTCCCTGTCTACTACCTCTACTGCATTTGCCTTCAATCTTTTTAGTGATTGCTAAGTGTTCTAAACCCTTGTGTTGGCAAATATGGCCTAAAAACTGTAGTTGCCTCTGTCTTATGGTTTTAATTAGTGATCGCTCGAGATTAGCCTCTTTCAGTTAAAAAAGTCCATGATATCCTCATCATTCTTATCTTGATTAATAAAATGCCTAAATATGCCTAAATAATGTAGTCTTACTTATTTCAAGCGTTACCGAAAATTGTGTAAAGCACTTCAATTCATAGTAGGTCTGATCTGCTTTGTGAGACAGTCCTTCGAGAAAAGGTTTCTTTTCTCTCTACCTTAGTTTTTTGTTTTTTTTTCTCCAAATTTAATTTCCAATCCAAAAGAAAAGTTTTTAAAACTAGGATTTCTTGTTCATTGTTTTTTAATTTGTCAATAGCTTTCTATGCTTTATAGCGCCTTCAGCAAAGTTTTAAAAGGGGCCTTATTGTGCACTTTCAATAAAACACTACTATACAATCCTATTTTAATGATTTTTTTTCCTCTATTTGCGTATCAAGTAAATATTTATGTTAAGTGTGTTAAATTTTGAGGAAATTAAATTGGTTTATCGATCTTCACCTACGGGCCCCATTACATTGATGTCCAACAAACCTGAGTTTACACTGGTGGGTGCCATAATAGCCTACCTGGCAAGTGTACCGCAGGAACATGGTGATCCTAATCTTTTTCTTCTTTTCCCCCTTCCCCTTATCCCCCTCTCCTTTCCTCCCGTCCACACACACACACACACACACACACAATCTAAGTATCTTTAGCAACCGTAGTTTGTCTTAGTCTTTTATAAAAATATAAAATGAAATAAAAAGTACACTGGTATCCCTCAGGTATGCCTGCCGATTAATGTTTGTCCTTCCCCTAAGGATTCTTTATAAAAATAAACTTCTCTATCTCATCCTCATCAAGTCTTTTTTTTTTTTTTTTGGGGTGGGGTGGGGGTCTTTTTCTTTTTTTGCTCCTCCCCTAATAGCTTATCGAAGACAGCTTACTATTTTCATTAGGCAAAATCTCTACGTGAAAAATTAAAAAAAAAAAGCCAAGGGGTTCAAATGAAAAGGAAAAAGAAACAAAAAACGCAAACCGTAGCAAATCCCTGTCCAAAAAGCTTCATTGTTGCGTTATACATAGCTATTGCTACTGCTTTGCCTGAAATAATAAATTTAAATAAAAGAATATTCTAGAAGCGCAAAACATGATAGGTTCGTTCGGGTTTTTTTTTTTTTTTTTTATGAATTCCTCACCAGCTTTTGCCTCAAGTAATGAAATTGTGACAACTTGTAATGGATTCCTTGAATAGTGTAGTCCTTAGCACACATTTTGTTTCAAATTCTTAGTTTTATTTTGCTATTTTGTTTTGCAAATTTCATCGTCTAATTACTTGGCTCCTGCTTTAAATAAAAAAGCAACCTTAAATAGCATATATACAACTTTGTTTTGAAATGCGTCACTACATAATATAGGAGCTTTGATCAAAAGTATATTCCGAGAAACAGGAATACACAATTGCCAGCTTCAATATATTGAATC
>BLXT01004603.1:1436593-1456640 GCA_019648995.1 Plakobranchus ocellatus
AAACAAAATTAACTTAATTAAGCCAAAACACAAATTACAGATCAACAAGCAAAAATTAAAATGCATGGGTTTTAAGGTTTTCAGCATTTACTTTTCAACACTAAAATAAAATAAAAATTATGGAAGTTAAGGGGGATGAAATTTTCCAATTAAAAAAAAAAAAAGCCTTGAACATCGAAGTTTCCTTCACTGGGGCTTCTCCTGTCAAAAAATATGTGTAACAAGTTGTAAATAAAGGAATGATTTACCAGAACTAAAGAGAGTTCAGCCGGTAAATACCCCATGTCTCATTTAAGCACCGAGTCACTGACTTAAATAAAACTCTAGATACTCCTCTAATTCTATAGTACATGTAGTTTAGTTCTGAAAAGTAAAAGTCTTATCAAACAAGGAGTACTCATCAGAGGCTCTAGGTCTATAACTTATAAGTAAAACTTTAAAAATAGTAAGGCCCTAACGTAGATCAGTCAACTGGAGTAAGATCGTAAGCGAAAAAAAATATAATAGGGGCCTACCATTTTACCAAACAAGAAAAAATCTACCACCAGATCTAGTACTACACAGAAAAGCAATATTTTTTAATAACAATTTACTTGAGGGTCAAATAATGAGAGTGAGAGACATTTGCACACTGTTACTATATGATAGACCTGGATTAGTTCTATCATTATGGAGATAAACATACCACCTGATATAGGACTAGAGTCTAGAGGAAAGGGATGTAACACTGGGGTGGAAAACTTTCCACCTAAATAATACAGGGCAAAGGGCTGTGTATTATTTGGGTGGAAAACCTTCCACCTAAATAATGTAGAGCATAGGGGTTTGTATTATTTGGGTGGATTCCACCTCAATAATAGCTGCCTAAAAATTAGAGGTCTATTTCTAATTCTTCCGTGTGCGACTTATGCTTATTAAAATTTTATTAGTTGTCATTGAATAAAACATTGTCTTGTTTATTAATACAGAGAGGAAAATAAAAGAAAATTAATTATATGTGATTTTATTACAATTCGGGTAAATACAATTATTTTCTCAAAAAAATTGTTCTTATGTCAATAAAATAGTCATTTGAGCAAAAAGCTTATATGATCAGAAAGTGTTCAATTCTACTCTCTTACACCCACTCAGTTTCCTTCATTCCGTCAGCATTAAACAATAATTAGACATCCTGCTGTATTACCAGAGATGGTATTTCAAAATCTCTTATTGTTAGGATTGGCACGAGTCTCCCGGATCGTAGAGGGACGTCTTGGCTGAACGTGGTCACCTCAGGATTACCGACTTCGGGTACCATCCCAAATCAGCCGACAAAGGAAGAAACAAAACCACTGGCCTGTGAACAACCTGACGATGCTGCCAAGTGGAACAATTTCCGCACTGTACTTCAGCAGATCTCCAGGTTGCACGCTAGAACAAAATATTGATTAAGTTTGATTAATTTTGGGCATTTTTATTCAGCTTTATATAGTGACATTTAACCCCCATAGTAGTAAAAGATCTATCTGTCTTAAGTACCAATGAGTAAAAAACACGGCGCTAAGAACAGCAATAAGTTTCCCTTAAACAATCCATCTGAGTATGTTTTTCTATCTCTATGTCTCTTTCTCACTCTCTCGTTCTATATATTTTTATTTCCTTCTTTATTTCTCTGTATCGATCTGTTTTTGCGTCTCTCTCTAGTCTCCTTGCCTGCCTGATTCACTTTCTCGTCTCCTCTCTCCTTACTTTTACATGTCTCTCTGTCTTTTGTCTCTCTCTTTCTTTCTTTTATTTCTCTCTCCTTTAATCCACGTATGACTATTTTGATTGACGTAAACAAAAACTAGCGATTAACGAGAACAAAGGTAATTTATATGGCCACATCTTTTTGTTTTGTTAGAGTTTAAATTTGTGACAATAATGATTAAGATCTGTTAGAAAAGAAATGACAAAATAACAGAAATAAAAAAAAAATACTTACAAAAACAAAGAATACACAAAAAGCGTACACCGATATTTGTTTTTTATTGTTGGAATTCACAGTCGTAATCAAAATGAATAAAAACTGTTTGAAAAGAAAACGCCAAAAAAAAAGGTGGGGAAACTGACTATAAACAAGAAGAAATTAAATCTGTACAGCGGTATTTATGTGTTTTGGCAAGGCGGTGGGTGCCAACGAGGGTGCGGGTTCGAATCCTACTTAGACATATTGTAATTTTCTCTCGTCTTCTGTCTTGTCTTGTCTTATCTGTCGCTAGGTCTAAGTGTGTGAACGTCTTCTTTATCTCTTTATTCTGTGTTTTGTATAGTATTGAACTCTCGGATGCTCTCCTAAGCAACCGCCTCGCTTTGGCCATTAATTTCGCGCGCGTCTCATCGTTGTTTCCGAATTGTGACCTTTAAAATGTCACTAGTTTAGGCAGACGTAGTTTTTAATTTGCTTGAAATACGTGAGATTGTCGGTTAAGGTGTTGATCATTCTTCCGTCGCTTAATTTGATTGAGACGCTTCTTGGGGTAAAAAAAAAAATATTGGCTTTAGAGAAAAGAAATGGAGAACGGACATTTTTTTACCTCACAAAGAAATCGCTGACAACGTGACATAAATACAAACACAATTCTTCCACAAGTGAATTAGATTATTAAAATGGAGCCACACCGAAAGTTCTAATCTAACGTCCGATTGAAGGCATAATTAATAACTCGGGCTCTTTTGACATAGATAATGTGGATATGAGTGGGATTCATTTCTTGCCTGAGTGTTTGAGTTGATGCTCAATAAATTTTAGGGAGTGTTTCAGAATAAGCTTTGCATAGAACATCATGTCACTCCAGGCTGCGTATCTTTTGAACAAATAAGAATTCTAAACACAGTTCTAAACACAATTTATTTTTGCACCTACAGCAGCCTAGAAATTAAATTATTTGTTTGCATTACAAAATCGGATGCTTTAAGTGTCATGATGTTATAAAGAAGGCTAATTGTATAGCAATTTTCAATAACATGAGACAATCGGTTAATTAATGACAGCACCAATATGTATGTTTTTGAAAAACCAAGAAGAAAAAAATATATATATACACATGTATAAAAGCATTGTTTTATCATGCATTATATATGATATATACTGCGCTAAACAAGATCTTTATTATATTTTGGAAATATTATTTTCTGATCTGTGGGTTAAACATATTTTGCATAGTAAGCGGAGAAATGTTTGAGAGTTTGCCATGCTTAGAGTTTGATTTTTTTCTCAGCCATTTTAATGATCTTATTTAGTTGGGTTTTTTTTACCTCGCTCTAAGAAATTAGGCTCAAAATCTGTTGTCATTTACGCGTCCTAGACCGATCAGTAATTTATTACACATGTTAGTATTCAAACTTACCTCGGCCACTCTCGGCCATAGAACTACAAGTTCTAATTGTAATCAAGTCATTTTGAGAAAAAAGCTTAGATGTTTCACCATCAGTTTTTTTTAATTAATATAAATTTGGTATTTTGTTGTTTTTGTTGTTTGTTTGGCAAATTTGTTGCAATTTCAAAGAGTGTGTGGTTTTTTTTTTTTTTTTTTTTTTTTTTTTTTTTTTTTTTTTTTTTTTTTTTTTTTTTTTTTTTTTTTTTTTGTCTCCCTTTTCTAGGAAAGGTGGTATAGATAGAACTTTGAAATTATCAACTTCAAGCTTCTACTGCAGAATTAGATGATTCTATGTGTCATTGTGACCAACTTAAGCAATCTTTATTATACTGGCCTATTTTTTTTTTTTTTTTTTTTTGCACTTAATGGCTTGTACACCCTTTCATTCACATAAGGCAATGCAGGGTTGTTGGACGAGGTATTACTTACTACAAAATGACAATCTTCTTCGGTTGTATGGGCAAATGCGATCATTAAAAATGGCTCGTTAAATGAGCTGGAAAAGAGAAACATATCGTTAATCCCATAACGAGTTTGTAGAACATTTTAATCGTGTGTGAACCGACAGGTGGTTTAGCTCACGTCTCTCTATGTTGATTGGGCCATACAATCTATATTCTCACGTGGATTTGAGCGTGCTTCTCGGGAAGTCTTGTCTATCGTGCATTGAGATTAGAGTGTGCGATTAACTCTCCAAAGGTTTTGTTATTCCTTCATTTTACTATATAGTATACTGCTTATATTTATTAGTTTCCGACGGAGATTTTGCATTGATTAAGTGTGCAATGAGCTGCAACTCTCCAGCGATGTCATAATTTACTTACTTTACCTTTTGCTACATTGCTTATATTTACAGGGTTTGTATGGAAAATGGGTTAGCAAATCCGCCCTGAGATCTAAGGGATTCTCCTGTCGTAGGTTGAAGCCCAGCTTCCGGTATACTGGCTTGGCAAGGGTCTGAAATCCTGAAATCACCTTATTGGAGTCAGGCGATTTACACAAAAACTTACCTTATCGAGGTAGCTGAGACAATTACGGTGATGAAAATCTTTTGAGATAGATCTATTACCGAAATCAGCGTTGTACAATTTTTAGAACAGATGGAAAGGCTTGGAGTTTGTTTTTTTTTTTAATGAGACTTCTAAAATATCTTTGAAACGTCTAGAACATTATTATTTCAACTGGAGGAAGGAAAACAAAATTGATTAAAAAAAAACAAAAGAAGAAGAAGGAGACGAAAGCTGAATTGATACTGCCATTTCGTTAGAAATCGCGGGCTATCAGTGGTCATCCTTCAGGTTCAGTGCTGTGGAAAAGGAGATGGTAGAAACAAAAGAATAGATGGACAGGCAATTTTGGGCAATGGGCATGGAAAACTTTCGCCTCAATTCAGTCTCTCGCTCATGATGGAAACATTTGGTGCAGAGTCCAGTGCCTTAGAGACCAGAGAGAGAGAGAGAGACAAATGATCAGCATAATTATGAAGAACCTGTATGGAATTAGCTAGGTAAGCTTTCAAGGCGCACCCGTGCATAAGTAGTATAAGAACCACACAAAATCAGAAGTAACGCCTCTATCTGCATTAAGATGAGAACTTGAAGAAGAAGATAACTTTATCTTACATAGGCGTACCAGTTCTGGCTATGCCGGGTATTTACATATTTACGCTTCAATTTGTGATGACGAACTTAAGGAAGATTCAAACAAAGATTACTATAAATGACCAGGTCCATGTTTTGAGAATGGTTCAAGCGCAGGTTCCATTCTCGATACTTATTTTCTTTCTCTTGCGTCTTTATAGACTCTCTGGTTATAGAGAGTTCTTAATGATTTATTTGAAAACTTCTACTACATTAATTAGCGCCAGAGAGCGCTCGTGTTTGTGAAAACCTATTGGATGTGTAACGCACACTTAGGTTAGTGTAATCTTGAGTATGAAAGATAATCTTTGACCTGCTTCTATTGCTGTGTCATTGTGACAAACAACGAAAAAAAAGGTAATCTCTGCTTATTTTTTTACCCTTAGAAGACACTTCTTTCGTACATCTACTGATATAAGAGACATGGAAATATAGAAATTTAACCATTGCTCTATTAACCCCATGACTCTTTAATCCACAATATTCTACATAGAGATTTCACTTTCCTAACCTGATGAAGCATTGGATCTCGGAACAGCGCTTGCTAAATATGCGGAAGAATTTAATTGAAGTATGGGAACCTTAGAGGGAGACTTAATCCGCGCTTAGCCCACCCTTACAGGCGGGTGTCTTAACCTCACTTCTGAAGGCTTTGTCGTTAAGGCGGATCTGGTAAAGCGTAAGCAGTTTTTTTTCCCGAAACTAACGAAAAAGCCAGGCGGCGATTGAAGTGTTCATTTCATTGTCAAGTTCAAAGATTGAGAATCTTTACTGTCAGAAATGGCACTTTGTGTCTTGTTATTTCCACTTTATAAAGTTTAATGAGCGTGGATATTAAGTGTTGACAGAAAGGTCACCTCCAAGACCACAAAGGATTTTCGTATTTATTAGCTTGTAGTAAGTATGTATGTATCCAACCAAAGGTCAGTATACCGTAGCGCCATCAAAAATTCTAAGTCTGGGCTTACGAAGCATACTTACCCACCATAGTTGTTGGCACTTCAAGCTCTTAATTTTTTTTTTTTTCATAGAAAAAGAGTAAAACTGCAAAACAATTTTCGCAGGGTATAGCCAATTTTTTTTGTTCAAAACAGTTTAAGAGGAACCAACGCAGTGCACTTTTTTTTCCATTAAAAAGTAAAGTGAGTCCCACACTTAGTCCAAGCATCGGGGAACCAGGAGTAGAGTCCTGATTGTTCTTGGCATACGGCATTATAAGGTAGTTTGCCATTGCTTTCTTCGCCGCCTTACTTTCTTCGGGTCTTACGAGACCTAGCTTTCCATTTGGTGCTGATCACTGAACTATAAATCTATTTATAGTTCAGTGATGCTGGGTGGACACAGAGGAGCAATGAAGATCTGACTTGGTCCGGACTGATAATCGAACCTCGGACCTCTTAGTTGGTAGCCAACTGCCCTGCCAGATGAGCCACCGCTCCTGCTTTTTCCTGTTACCTTCCTAAAAAAGGTGAATTATTTATACGAGCGTTACGAGCCTGTGAACTGCGTATTAAGGAAGTTGTCTGCAAAATTTCATTTCTGAGTTATATAAATCATATAAAAGGGCAATATCATCTTTTCAAGAAGGACAACAAACTATATTAAATCTAGAATGGAAAGGTTACCACGGCTGCTGAGATATAATATACACTAAAATAATAAAAGGAAAAAAGAAAAACAGTTGGAATACGGATAATAAATAAAGGCCTATTAAGAGGATGAAATTCTATCAAAATTAGATTAAAACCTTTGTCGTTATACTTGTTATGTTATCTTACTGATACGGACAGATTAATGGCATAACGTTCTATTATAATTTCGCTATTGTTTCGTTTTGTCGAAATCGCTTTATAATTTCTACTTGGCAATTGCTATCTTCTTTTTTGCTGTTCTGGGCGTCGGTCGCACAATGGCTAGCGAGTCCGCTTTGAGATCTTCAAAAACCTTTCTGTCGCGGGTTCGAGCCCCGCCACCGGCGCCCTGGCCTGACGGAGGGCCTGAAAGCTTGAGATCACCTTGTTTTGGCCTGGCTGTACACAAAAACCAAACCAGACTTTTACGTTCCTTGCTGACTTAGCGCTGGAAGTGAAATAAAATTATACATAAATGTGATCCGTTCCTTATTTGATTTTTGGTGTAGCTAGAGTATGTAATTGTATAAAGCGGTGCTCATGGCATGATCACGATGAATGGATGTTCTGAGACAAACCAATGTACCGGTATCCAGATGCTTGTAATGCTTCCGTTAATGAAAGGGAGGGAGCACACCTTAGAGTATTTTGTGTGTGTCTTTCTCTCTTTTTCTTTTTTTTTTAAGATGGCTGTTTTTAACGTTTACCGTTGAAGTCACCATGATCATATTAATGGGAAAATATATCGATTTAAAAAAAAGTTTTACCTATGAGAGCGTGCTAACGAACGACATCTTGAATTTTTATTGGCAAAATAATTATGGGGTTTATAAGATCTATCTCCTCCTGCAGTTGAACTTCATATCAATTGAAACTTTGCTTTATATAATAAAGTAACTGAGAGGTTTTTTAAATGTTCAACAGGTTATATCTAATTGTTTTATTCAATATAAAAGTGAAAATAGCTTTGACGCCCATTTTTTACGAAAAAATAAAATCTTTAAAATACATTGTATACATGATATTGGAAAAAGCCTCTTGCATTTTACAGATAATATCATTGGCAAGATCTTTGCAATGTTTCAATAAAATCGGTAGATGAATATCGCAGAAGATGGATATTTTGTGACATAAAAATGCAGAATTACACAATCGAAATTTCTGTAGAAGTATATGAATATTTCATCAAATTATTAATATCAATTCAAAAGATTAATTTTCGATTATTTTCCGTCAAATCAAAGACAGGAATGGCCAATCATACTTAAATTTGAAGACAAGTAGAACGAACTAATCAGCTTTAGTTTCAAAACAAAATCGAAATCATGAAAATGGTTGATGCCATCTGGATATTCACAAAAAGAGTATCGGGGTCGATAAAACAAGCTATGATTTTTAAAACTTTTTTTCGGCATTAAAAAGGGGATTTTTACCCTCTCTAAAGAGTAAAAGCACTGCATAAATCATGAAATCGAGGTTTCAGGTGGATATAAACCTCCCCGCCCTCTCTTTGTACAGGAAATGGCGGAAAGGAAAAAAGTTCAAGATCCTTATAGCACATTGTTTAAGTGACTTATTAGTTATAAATTCAAAATTTTGTTAGAGTATTGGTTTTGTTTCTTTATCAAACTATCACAGGAAAATCTATTTTGAATATTTTCATAATGCTTGTAACTTTCTTCTGTAACAAATTTATATAAAGGTAAGATGATATTGTGGGCCTGATAACAGTTATTAGAAAATATAAATAGTGGACGATGTGTAACTTTCTTCTAAAACAAATCTATATAGAGGTAAGATGATATTGTGGGCCTGATAACAGTTATTAGAAAATATAAATAGTGGACGGTGTGAGGAAAGGTAGAGAAATTTTCAAGAGAGAGAAAGATAAAGAGAGAAAAGACAGAAAGAAATTAGAGAACAAGATAGAGAAACGCATCCAAAGAAAAAATAAGAAAAAGACAGAAAAATGAGAGACATGCGAAAGAAAAGGAGCGGGTTAGAGAAAACGAAAGCAAGCGAAAGAAGAGAGAGAGAGAGAGAGAGAGAGAGAGAGAGAGAGAGAGAGAGAGGAATGACTAGAGAGGGGTATAGAGAAAAGGGAAAAGAGATGAGAGACAGAGTTCAGACAAACATGCATAGAGACCAATAAACATCATGTCCGAAGAGATTTATGAACAGTTGGGAGAACCAACTGGGGAAAAAACTGGAGTAAAGAAGATAATCATTTCAGTCTCACGTGCGAGTAATCTTTTCCATAGGATCCGACACGGAGATGAACGGCTTCATTACATCTGATGTGTTACTTTCAGAATGGTCCCTTGACACTAGCCTGACAACTGTAAGATTGTTTCTCATTTATTGTTCGGCTGCTGTTGATACAACACGCTCATGATTTTAATTTTTGAAGAAAAAAAGAAGCATAATAACCAGAGCAAACGAATCAGACTGTGATGCCATTCCGATCTTCAAGATGAGCTTCAGTGCGCTTTGTAGCAAAGGATGAAAAGGGAATACTTACTAGCAGACCAGATGGCCAGCCGGATCACGCAGTTGTAAAAATAAGTTATCACCTTAAGCTCGTGTTATGGCTGTGAAACTCAACGTAGTGGTGAAAAACTACAAAAAAAAATTTTGAATAGACGTCATACACGTCAGTAAGCTTAAATACTCTATTGAACTGGACAGACACTTTCTTTACCAGGTTCCCACTTCGAAACTCCCTATGGAGGACCGCCATAGAGCTCCGTTAACAAGCTCAACTATCGAACCCCACAGCCGAACCTCATAGACAAAATCCTGAGATCACCCCATTAAACGAAGGCGAATATTGTTAAATGACTTAAGACTTATTTCACTAATCTCGCGTGAAATCTCTATGAAAAACGTAACTGATTCCTCAATCAGGGTAAAAGGCGGAGCACTATCGCCAAGAAAAGGAAAAGAAAACTGCAAGCTATGCTAACAACTCACGTGAGGCGGAGTCCTGATCCTGCCATAGAGCTACAAGTCCATTATTTATAGCCGGCTTGTTGTCAAGAAAAAGTACGATAGTACAAGAAAGTAGCCCTGATGTGTCTGATCGCTCAGAATGATCTAAAGTCAGGCGATGTAGTCTAGGGTTCCTTTGCCAACGCATCGTAAAGCCTGGTGGTTTAAAGGATGATTTATTGGCTTCACACAACCCGCGCTAGTCACTAGATCACAAAATCCAGGGTTAAAACTTCTAAATTTGGCGCTGTTAATCACGTGACCGGAAGCTCACGCGGTCGCAGGTTCCGGTTGCAGATATCTTGAAGCTTGTTGAAGATTATTCGTTCGATTGTCAGTTATCGGAAGCTACAAAATTTTACAATATATTATCCTTACAAAGCTATGCCATTTCATGTTTTTTTTTTTTTTCTACACGGAAGGTTTTACACTTGCTTCAGTATCCAATCTTAGAACGTTATTCATAATTCATGGGTGTAGAGTTTGAAAAATAGTGCAGCTGTCTGTTTATGCGACTCTAGTCACAGTGTCACTAACTTGGTGCCTTTGACTTTATAGCAGCTTCCTCAACCATAAAAAAGAGCAGGGCAATAAAGAATGACTGCTTATTATGATAAATAATTATGGCTCGATTCGTCTCTAGTTGAAACATCCAATTTTTCTTAATAGTTTTCCTTTTTTTCGGTTTCCTTCATGTTGGCTACTTTATTTTTACCATTAATTTTTACTCAAGCTCCCTTGGCTGTCTAAAGTGCACTACAGGACACATACCAAAATTGTGTCAAATTCTTTGTGACTCTATGTCACTATCTACCTGTCTGAGTATATCTCTCTCTCTCTCTCTCTCTCTCTCTCTCTCTCTCTCTCTCTCTCTCTCTCTCTATCTATCTCTACCTACCTATCGATCTATCTATCTATCTATTTAAGTATCTATTTATCTAACTATCTATCTCTATCTGTATCTCTCTGTCTCTTTCTTTATCTCTCATTAATCGACTCTCTTAACATTTACTTCCTCTCTCTCTCACCCTATCTTTCTTGTTCTTCTTTCTTTCTTTCCCCCTGCCTCTCCCTCCTTCCCTCCCCCTCTCTTTCTCTCTTGCTCTCTCTTCTTCCATTTCCATATCATTCTCTCTATTCTGTCTTTTCTCATTCTTTTTCTTCCTCTCTCTTTCACTCATAACATATCTCTGGTTTCTTCTTTTCTCTTTTCGAGCAATGTTTGTGCCTCATAACTAAAGCATATAAACATTGAAAACTCAAACATCCCTGCTTTTTTTGTACTTTTTCTCAGTACCCATTCTATTTTCTAAAGCAGTGATATAAAATTCAATTTCATTGATGTCAAACTACATTGGGCCTTCCACTCTCTGATTTTTCTCAACCTTAAAGTTTCGTTACACGCCAGAGTAAATTTTGACGGCTTAATTGCATTGGATGAGGCGCATTAATTTTAATTTCTACAAAATGAAACTTAATATAATGAAGAGACAGAGAGCACAAGGCCATGCAACGTGACATTTCATAAGCGCATGTTTTATGGTTTTCGTGACATGCAAGTCTGGCAAATACCGGGTAACAAAATCGTGATTGGTCCTCATTTCTTGTTGCTCCTCTGCACAGTTTTTGAAAAATGATGAGCTTAAATAATGCTCTGTTCACGTTTATGTCCTAGGAATTAAATAAAATACACAAACTAGCAATACGTTTTGTCATGAATAATAATCATAATGTTTGTTTTCTTAAAGCTCTTATTATTGATTCAAAATAACTTCTTTCGACGCACCTAGGAAGAGCGAGATATAGGCTGATGAGTTTGCTCCCTCTCTCTCTCTCTCTCTCTCTCTCTCTCTCTCTCTCTCTCTCTCTCTCTCTCTCTCTCTCTCTCTCTCTCTCTCTCTTTATCACATTTTCTTTTTCTCTCCTCTATCATTCTGCGTAACTTTTTACACTCTTTCTATCTGCCTTTTTTTCTCTGTATCCTTTCACACTCTTTCTCTCACTTTTATTCTTTCTCTTTCTTTGCCTCTCTCTCTCTACCCCCGCCCTTCTCTCTCTCTCCCTCTCTCTCTCTCTCTCTCTCTCTCTCTCTCTCTCTCTCTCTCTCTCTCTCTCTCTCTCTCTCTCTCTCTCCACCCTTACTACCTCTTCACTTTGTTTTTCTTTCTTTGGTCGGAACTGTATACTACTTACTAACTTATTCGTGCAATATTTGTTGAGCAGTGTTATATGGTCAGCAGCGGCGTAGGAGAATCAAAGCTCTGGGCTCGAAACCTGCATAATTTGCCATCTTGTGATGAGTATATTTTGGTTTATTGTCTGATAATAAAGATGGGGTTACTTTCTTTTTGTATGATCGAATCTCATAGTTTTGAGGCTATCGATGTTTTGAATGGTAAGTATGGCTAGATATCTGTGTGATATTTCTTTACGAAGTTCTATTCTATATTGACTCGAGGCTATTGATTTTTATAAATTTGGTTTCGCTTGACTAAATCAACCCGAAAAGCGTTATCAAAAGCGAATCCCGCATTCCAGAATATGAGGAAATCGGGGTGAATTTTCATATTTTTATCTGAATTTGTTTTAATTTCAGAAGTGCCATCATACAATAAAACTATTTGTATCTTGTCATGTTCACTCCTCAAAAACAAGGAAGTGATGAATAGTGGCTGATTTAATCGGCTCTGGACTCTTCAAAGGTTAAGGCTATATTAAGACGGCATCTTTAATAGATGGTTTTTTATTGGAAGAGAGCGTATTCAGTATGGATTGCAAAGTTCCTCAACTCTTTGAATATATTCACACATTCCTTACTGCAACCGCTAGGTGGGGCAAATAAAGGAGTGCAGCTGCTGATATAGATCTGGATTTATGGGGAGCGTACGTGCGCCTGGCGATTAGTTTTGTTGTGTAAATCTCTTGCCAGGTATTGTAGCTTGTTGGAGTTTGTGTTCAGATAAAAGTTTATAGGAAAAAACAACAAAACGAGACTAAATTTTAAAAATATATTTAAGACCTGCATACAGTGTATGTCTAAGAAAAGTAAATGTTGGTTGGATATTAATCAGTTACCACAGTTGTTATTATCAAAAGGCTCTTTTCTTCTTTGAAAGACTACTAAAGTGATAAAATGAGTTTCAAAAACGTGCTGATTGAAGCTGTGGGTTTTTTGTTTATTTTTTTACAAATTATGAAAGAAAGTTGAACGATATTTCTTCGATGATCAAGCCTTGAAAAAAGGAGCATGTAAAGTCTGCAGTTGTTTGATGACTGAGAGTATAATCACTTAAAAATTCTATGTAGAAATTAGAATAACATTCCTGTGATGAATACCAGCCATCTTTTGAATCCAATTTATTTATTTATTATTCATTTATTTTGCGAACTGCTTCTATATTTAAAAACTATCTCTTCAATTTTTGAAGATTCGAATTATTTGCTACATTTTAGTGTGAAAACATATCCAAGTTAATATCTGATTATTCACAAAACTATTTTTCATAACATAAATAAGATCTAGAAACTCACGAATGGTAATTTTTCTTAAATCCCATCCTTACATAAAAATAAAAAAACATTTTATCCTAACAAGTGGGTAATTGTAATCAATATTGTTAAGAATTATTCATATACCACAGTAGACGTACTTGTAGTTAGTGAGTCTTTAATAAGAATAGGTTAGAATTCCCACTACTTGCGCATTCACATTATAATTCACAATTATTCATCTTTTCCATGAACCCACTACAGGTGGTCAACAACCGCATTGGCTAAAACTTTGACTTTTCCTTCTATTCAAACCCCGCTGTTTGAACGTTGATGGTGCATTTTAATTTTTCATGGCTATTATTTACTTGTTCATTATAACTTTGCACAAGTTTTAAGTCTGCTATAATTTTATTTAATTTAAATAGAAAATAAATGAAGTGGCTTTGAACTCTTAGATTACATACTTCAATATTAATTTATTCAATATTTAATATTAATAGGCAAACATAGCTGTGACCACTTGGTAAAAAAAAATCCAAGATATCGCTTTATTAGTGGACAATTTTATTGTTTAACCTATGAGTGAAAGTGTTCGGGTTAATAGTGGCTATGAAATAATCATAACTGTGACAGGCATACGTATAAAATTGATCATTAAACCTGTGTACTTAATCGTTTTGCCATTATATTACATGGTGTTTTGCGGAATATTTTTTTTTTGTTTGTTTGTTTTCTTTCTCTCTTTCTCTTTCGTCTGTTGAGTGAAATACATAGCATGTTGATAGTAATCGTCTCAGTTTCATAAACTTGACCTGTGTGACTGGACGGGTTAATTGTCATTACTAACAAAGGCGACATTCACAGTCCTCCCACGTCAGCCTCTTACGAGGCTGTAAAAGTCTCCTCGATCAATAGGAAGAAATGGTTGGTTCTGTCCTAGAGACCTCTCCTACTGAGCAACCTCAGCCATTGATGAACCAGGTTTATTTAGTTACAATGTTTATTATACAGCAGACACGTTAGTGCTTATTCTACTAAAGTAAAATAAATCGTACCATTTCCAGATTTCTTATGAACTGTCATATTACATAAATGCATTGGATACTTTATCGAAATACACAATACATATTAGAGTTTTGGGAGTTTGTTGTTCGGTTATCTCGTGCTAAAACGAGGAAAAAAATTAAATTTTAATTCTTCAGTGCTTACACTGGTGGAATTGCATATTAGCATTTGACAGAGAATGGAATATACCCGAAGTAACCACGTTATTTTTTTTATGTGTGTGTGTGTGTGTGTTTTGTTTTTTTTTTTCTTAACTAAGGTTGTTTCGTATGAAGTGCATTTACGAGCAAAAAAGCGGGCTTACAACTTTGAAGTTAAAAAATTAAATGTTTCAATGAGTTAACTGTACAGGGTATTGTTTTAGTCCTATGAGTTTTGTGTATGTTTTACTGGTTTTAAGTACATCTGTCAATCGTGCATTATAAACATTCCCTCTTTTTTTCATTTGAGGTAAGAAATGTGAAGTAGTGCTCTACCCGATTATACTGAGTTCTTTCAAGTCATTGGGTTAAGTATGCGATATTAGTTACGAAAACGTTATTCCTACAAGGTATTACATTGTAAGAATCTTAAGCGAACAACCCATGTGATATTCAGGAAACAAATGTGTGGAACAGGAACTGCGTACTTCTAGAAGGGACTTTAAGATGTATAGAAAGATCTATTGTGAAAGCAATATATATATATATATATATATATATATATATATATATATATATATATATATATATATATATATATATATATATAAAGATCAATCTCTGAAGCAAGATGTGAGTTTCGGAGTAGCTTTTATACATGGCTATCAACCTTGAAATTTCTGATATATCTGAACTAAACAGAAGAAGGAGAGATATAATTTAAAGCGCGCGCGCGCACGCGCGCACACACACACACACACACACACATCCACACACGCGAGAGCCAACATTGCCGTTTGAGGTGAAAAAATGAAAACGATACTTGTTTTTTTTTATTTTTGTTGGCTTTTTGTGTTTTGTTTCGTGGTTTTTTTTTTCTTTTTTTTTTTTGTTTTTTTTTGGTCATATTAATAGCCGCTCATTATTCCGAGATAACGAGAAAAAAGAAGCAGAAAAAAAAATAGATTTCAATGAGCCGTATAAGTAAATTCACCTCTGAAGGGCAGCGCACTGGCTCCGATTGAAGCAGAAATGGGGAGGTCCTGCAGATTTAGGGACAAGTTAACTTTTCTCATAGATGCCAATGGTCTTACATATGAAGCTTAAGAAAACAATGAGTTGAAGAAAGAGGAGGAGGAGGAGGCGGAGAAAAAGAGGAAGAAGAAAGAAAGAGGAGGAGAAGAAGAAGAAGATGAAAGTTGTAGTGATGATCTGGGGATCGTGTTTATGATGCAATGATGATGAGAGTGAAGGAGATGATAACGATGGTGATAATAGTGATAATGTGATGATGATGATGATGATGATGATGATGATGATGATGATGATGATGATGATGATGATGATGATGATGATGATGGTGATGGTGGTGGTGGTGTGGTGGTGAAGGGAAAGTACAAGAGGCCAATTCGTAAAACTATATTACTTTTTATTCTTTTACTTTTCTCCAGAAAATTGACCTTTTTTTACTGCTGACATAAAATGACCTCGCCTAAAGCCAACGTGGCATTGCGCCAAACTAATCAGAGATCTTTACGAAGCAAACAGCTTGGGCCAGGTGGAATCCGTGCTGAGATGCTTAAATGCCAAAAGAGTAAAAAGGTAAGAAAAAAAAACAATCTTTCTTCATCGAAACTCTACACTTCCTGTCTTTGTCATCCGCGATTTCAAGTGATTTACGCAAGTGGCAGGTGATTTATAAGTTAAGTTTTTTTTTTATTTTTTTACTCTTACGTTACAAGCAATGGAAACTGATACCATTGTGGTAGATTTCATTGTTTAAAATATGTCTTAGATTGATGAGAAACCGATTTTATGAGAGTATGGTGGTTGTAAATAGTTTCTATATGTTGCAATCATTGTGTCCGTACTTCTGTCCTCTTGCCTTTGGTTTCTTAACATTTTTTCTTATTACTTTTCCTCTCCTTTTTTTTTACAATGAAAGAAAAGGCTGTTGATTACTATTTTTACAAAAACATAGATATTGCACTTTTAGAAGAAAACTTCAAAAATGTATTTTAAAAAAATGTAGTCCAGTTAAATGTGAGGCAATCCGAGCAAAGCAGTCACTTTGAATGCTTTGCACTAGAACCTTTAAAAAATTATAATTCACTCAAAACGACTTTAAAAGTTCAATCTTTAAACATATGTCTATAGACAGACTTAGATAAACACTATGTAGGTCTTTAATCTGTTTGAAAATGTACATTAAAATCTTTGGAATTATTATTTATAAATAAACAATTATCCCGCAAACGCTAGTTTATAAAGAGGCCTTTATTTAAATATAATGGCCTTGCTGGGCACTGGAGATTCAATACAAAAAAGTAATAAATTTGTTTGTTTTTTTTTTGTTTTTTTTTTTCTATCTAAATGTACTTTCTCTCTATCGTTGCTTTGATGGATCACAGCGGCAAGTAAGGCGACTAGATACAGAATTCTGTGATAGTTTTTGTAACTTCTGGTAGTTTTTGCAACCTAAATCGATATGAATAAGATGAATTATACAAAAGTACATTAAAATAATATCTACTATTTATACTCTTTAGAACTCGAATAATACTGATAAATAAGTTAAGCAGTATTAATAACGCGATATTTTTTACTTCGGTATTATTTATTTCTGAAATAGTAAACACTTTCTAAGTTTTTATCTATTTTGGCTTATATCCTTAGTGTGGGAATTGTTATTGCCTTAGACGAATTATTATAATTCACACTCTTTGTTGTTCGACATCGTTTAAATAATATTGAAGTCGGTGATTGTGTTCTTTCTCTCTATTAAGTCCAAAATAAAAATCTTTCACGTGCTTATAAAACCCAATGGATAACAAGTGTATTTCTTCACCCAAATCCGAAGTTAGCTGATTCGTTCCCCTCATGCTCCATATTTCTTAATAAGGAAAGCAGGCGTTCTGTTTGTTTTCTCAAAACGTTTTGAAAAAGTCCTTCAGTAAACTCATAGTGGAAAGTTCATGTCGCCTCTTGGAATATGTTTTGCTATTTCAAGTGCATGTCTGCAATATTTTGTATGAGGAGCAATAAATGTATTTATAGCAATACGCAAAAATTCATTTCCTGGCATGCCAGAGAGTACCTTGCAATGTAGATATGGTACTTAGGCTGGTGTATCTTAGTCTTGGCTAACAAAACTTTTAGGTGAGATGAATGTGAAAATGAAGCTCTGATTGATCCTGAACCAGTCAAAGCCAATGGACTTAACGAAGTAATGATTCGGTCATGACGGCCTTGTAACTTAAGATGAACTAAAAGACCGTGTTAAGTCCTCCGAAGTTTCTTTCAAGGAATTGGACATCTCTTTCTTCTTATTCACCCCGACAAGTTAAAAAAGTTCAAGGCTGACAGAGACAGACAAGAAATCCCTAATTTAAAAAGTTATGAAAAGTTGGTAGCTGGGAAAGTGCTCAATAATACAAGCCTGTAAGAACTTGTTGAAATGTTCTTTCTCTCTATCAGATTTTGAGGACTCTTCTTTAGGAATCTTGGTCACGGTACAAAGCTAATGGGTGGCTAGAAATATTTATGCAGTCTTTTACTGTCTTTTTAAATGCAATTAAATAAACAGAAAAAGAAAGGTCTGCATCACATAGATGTGTTTAGAAGAATACGTATAAAAATAGGCCATGCATTAGCTGGCAGTTTTAGTCTGATACAATAGAGATTAAAGATACAATCTTTTTTTGTAAAGAGAACAAGTACACTATTTTGCAACAAGAATCCTTTTGCAAGCATTCAGTAGCAGTTCTGCTTTGCGAATATCATTATAACATACTTATTTTGATAAAGATAAGGATGATTTTTCACAAGAATATTAAAGCTTACAGAATGATGTAGGGAAAAAATTCCTCGCTTGATGTATATATTATTGTAAAGAGTGGATATCAACGTTCCACCTCTGCAAGACATATTGATAAGGGCTATTTTATGTGCAACCAATATTGAAATGTGAGTAAAATAAAACGAAACTGCAACTCTCGTTGTATTCATCAATTATTATGTGTTTATATTTACAAACAAATAGAACTTCATCCTTCCTAAAATGAGATAAAGCTACAATCTACTTTTAGGGTTGAGCAAACAAAAAAATCTGAGACTGTTCGCGATGAGGCCAGTATTACAAACCACATCAGAAAACTTATTTAAAATATAATACACCGAAAAATCTCATTTTTGCTTTTATCAAAAGGCAAAGGCGAAAAAAAAAATAGTGATAAAATAAAAGCATATCGGTCAAATATTAAAAGTTCTGAAATGTCATACAAATGAATTTGGGGTAATGAAAGCTTCTAAAAAATGAGTAGCCGCACATGCATGGTCGTAACATCACGTTTGCCTCGACAGGCACTCACAGCTGAGGAACACGTGACATATTTATTTCAAGAATTATAAATTGCAATTAAAAATCGGCGCTTTCGATGGATTTCTTTAACTTGCAGTGACCTAGCAAAACATTGAATTTTTTCTGTCATGCGCAATGAATATTTTTTCGTGTGCGCATCATTGGGGTAAAAAGAAATCAAATGAATGAGAAAGCTTGCAATGGTCATTTTTTTCTTTGCTTCTTTTTTCTTGTTTAATCTCAAAATCTCTAGTTTCTTTTTCTTTCCTTTGATATTTTATTGGGTATGTTCTCTACATTTTCTTCCTTTACCGCTGTCCTTTTCTCCACTTACCCTCTCTTTGTTGTATTTTGCCAATTATCTTCTCTCTGTTCCTGTCCATCCTTCTGTCATTGCCTCTATCTATATATTTTTGCTTCTCTTCTCTCTAGCCTCAGTCTCCTGTCTTTTTATCCTCTTTCTCTCTCTCCTTTGTATTCTCTCTTTCCTCTCTATCCCTGTACTCTACTCTACTCTCTCTTTCCTCTCTCTTCTCTCTCTCATCCGTTTTCCTTTTCTCTCTCCTCTCTCCGTTTCTCTTTCCTGTCTCTGTATTCTTCTTTTACTGTGCTTGAGTAGAGTATATCTATTTCATTAAAACTTTGTTTATTTAATTTTTTTTCGCTAAAAATTGTATCATATTGTTAAACATGTTTTTTACTATAATTAGTGCCGTAACAGTTTTGATTGTTCTTAAAACGTAAATAATGAAAGCTAGCTCAAAGCCTGGAAACACCATTTTACCTATTTTTTTTTTTTCGGATCCATTAAGTTTACCATTTTGGTGACTTCAGGTTTACGACTCCCGCCCGGCAGAGTATAAGATCCGAGTAGGACTTAGAGACAACGAAAAAAAAAATTCGCAACCAGCCGACGGGGCTATTATCACATCATTATGTAACTCTTCGCATTGCAAGTGAAGTATTTGTACCCTTGTCCATCAGCGACAGAGTCATAACTGCCTATAACCGTGAATCTATTTCCTATACTGATAAATGCAGCTCAAATGAGAGATCCCCTCACACACTCACACACGATACACCATCTTCCCCACCCACAATCATACTGTACATCACACACACACATACATACACACACACAAACCACCACTCCACATACAAACATTTAACGCCTATTGCACGAACTGGCATCGTTATGGAATCTTGCTTAGATCGTGATACAGTGGACGGAACGCCCTTTTGAAGTCACGACGTTCCACCCTAGGCTATTTGTCCTCCGTGCCTCTCTCTCTCTCTCTCTCTCTCTCTCTCTCTCTCTCTCTCTCTCTCT
>BLXT01004603.1:1530247-1546858 GCA_019648995.1 Plakobranchus ocellatus
TATATATATATATATATATATATATATATATATATATATATATATATATATATATATATATATATATAGATATATATATATATCTTTCTCTCTTTCTCTACCTTTCCCTGTCTCTCTCTTTCTCTATCCCTATCTCTATCTTTCATTTTCTCCGCCTTCAATTATATCTCTCTTTCTCTCTCTCAGTTCATCTCTCTTTCTTTTTCTTGTTCTTTAAACATGAAAACAAGTTTCACATATGGATACAGAACGTCAAGATCAGCAATTTCAATTTCAATTTTAGTTTGTCTCTATTTCACAAAGAATTTGTTATAGATCTTACAAGTATTTGTGAACTGTTTGTGCAAGCAATAATTCAGTTTTGTCCTATCGTAGGGATTTTTAAGTGGAAATTATTACAAGTTTTACTGATATTTCTGTTAAGATGGGCCAGGAAATGCTTATCTTTTAGATGGTTGTAATTCTTTCTTTTTTTTTTTTTTTTCTTTTTTTTTTTAAGATTTTACATTGCAAAGCAAAAATGGTGTTTTCATTTTTTATGTCAACAATTAAATCAGACAGCCTGTATTTCCATCATTGAAGAGGTTGGTTTTTGGTTTTTTTTTTCGTTTGTTTTGTCTTTTCACTAATCCAGATGATGATTGTCCTGATGTCAGAGAGTTCTGTTCAGCGACAACAGATGCAAGATTTGGTCTCTCTAGCTACTGTTGTTGACCATTACATATATCCTGTAGCTGTGGAATCAAAACGGGTTATTTTAGAGACAGCTGCTGCAAATCTGTGAGTACCACTGGCATAAACTGGCTTTTGTTTGATACTGATCCCAGTATCTGTCTGTCTTCTTTCTTATTTCTCAGGTGGTATTTTTTTTTCTGTTTTTGTTATTTCACCACATAGCCCATCCATAAAAAGGTGATCTCAGGCTTTCAGTTCTCCATTATTTCAGCTTAAATGGCGGCTTTGAAATTGCAACTGACTCAGGGGCAATTGCCAGCTATTGTGCCCCCCAGTTATCTTTGCATGGATATGATTAGAATATTATTTTAGATGCTACTCCTTGCCTAAATAAGCCTTAGTAGGGACTGAGCCTGCACGATTTGAAATATTCCATCTGTTTATCTGAGTTATGCCCAGTAATGAATTCTAAAACTTATGCTGAAATTTATTATACAAGTGTTTAATTTTGGCTTTTTGGAAACACCAGGTGACGACCAATCTGACTGCATAACGGAGCTTGGTGGGTTAAAGTTATTCCCCTTTTTTGAACGCCTCATCTCTATGGAGGATTTTGTTTATTTCTCTGAATCTTGGGCGGTCTAATTGACAATAATATGGCACTGAAAGTCGTTCACACATCTTTTTGATATGAGGAATAATCATTAATATTTAAACTTAAATTAAGGTTTAATGCATATGTACATTGAGTACATCAATTACGTTTTAAAGTTTCTATAGCAATATCATTAATGAATTTATGAAGATTAGGCATCAATATACTCTTAGCATTCTTTTTTGATATTTTTGTTTGTTTGTTCAGAAAACTCCAGTTGACGGGCTGTAGATGGCTAGAGCTGACAGAGCCCAGTCACATGAGCTCAGATGAGATTCATCAGTTGGTTTCAATGGTGAAGAACAAGTTTGATATTTTGAGGAGTCACACTGTCATTGATGAGGTGAGTTTGCTGATTTATTTGTCTGTTTCGTGCATCTCTCAGGTTTTTACACCTTTGTCAGGCCTGGGTGTCGGTGGCAGATTCAAACTCGAACCCACAGCATAAAAATTCCAGTAGATTTTAGGATATGTACACTAACCATATTTCACAAACTTTCCTTATATTTGTATGAAGTTGGTAAAACCTTTGCTGCTCTTTAAAAAAACTTTGCGTAAATGAGAAAAAAAAGTTTTCATCTTTATTTGAGTAGTGATGAAATGAAACTAGGTGGTTTGAAGGGTCTGAGAGTTAAGGATATGGTAGTTTGTGCAGATGATTTCTTTTATGTGTCATTAATCTTTCTCTTTAAATAGGTGATTAATGTTTTTTGGTGGTCTTTCAACTCTTTCTGCTTTTTGAATATAAGGCATATTGTATGCAACAAAGAGGAAGAAGAGGTGTACATGTACCATAATTAACAAGTTTTTGTTCAAAGGCTCAATGAATATATATATTCTGTATCTCTCAGTTTTGATCAGTATGCAGTGTTGAGTAAATAAATGAATAAATCACATAGTTTTAAAAGGGTATTAAAAGCTGTGTTAAGGGGTGACATGAAATGGCTTTAGCTTGAATTGAGCCTAGACATATACAGTTAAAATATATACAGTTATATATTGTATATAGATATATAGATGTTTCCTATGAAGACCCATGCATATTCTTGTGCCATTGCATAATTATTCTTATATACTTTTATATGGTCAAGGTCAGTGGCAGATCGCTGACATCTTCTACAAGGCTTTTGTTGTCAGGTATACTTGTCACTCAATATTGCTTCACAAATTACGACAGGTAAAAATCAAAAAGTGCATGCAAGATCTCAACAAAAAAGTCTGAAATTTATGTCACTACTCTTGAGTGATTTTGGCAACATAAGAATGTGACTTTCTCATTTTTTAAATTGATAACCCAATCAACAGGGTTTCGTGTGATACTCTGCTTCTTTCAGCAGTTTGACGTTTACACAGGGTTATACAGAGTGTAGCAGCATAAATATGCAGCTCAAGTTCTTGCCTTTTTTCAAATTCAAATTTGTATGGTACCTCCCATGATGTCCTACAATTAATTGGGTTTTCTCATCCATATTTTTAATTGTCCCTGAATCGGAAACTCTCTAGATCATTTTTTTTTCAGTAAGGTATTGAAAATGTATTACATTGTAACCTTTTTCTTGTTATTTTTTGACACCCTTTTCTACGCAAATCAAGTGAGCTGTAGTGATTGGGTGTGTCCATTTTTTTCCCCTATTTTTTTCAATGATTCTTCTTTTCTAGAAATAACAATGACATTCCGACTCCTCAGTGAAATGAATATCCAGTACACTACACAGTTCCTGCTTCAGGTGCAAATCAATATTCAGATGAGATAGCAAAGAACGACTTTTTGCTTCATGCACATTTCTAGAATTTGTTTTCTTTTCTTTCATGTTTTGGCACAGTGGTTTGCAATATCGTCTTGAGATTGTTTTGCAGGAAACTTTCTGCCAGTTCAAACCACTAAAGCCCTGGCCTATCAAACACCTAAAAGCCTGAGATCTCTTGTGGTGGGGCTATATGCACAAAAAACAATGGTTTCCACTTTAGCATCATGTTCTTCAAACTTTTCAGGATTTTGGTCAAGTCAGTTCTTGGGCTGTACGTCATCAACAAATTCTGATCTCTGGAAAACAGAGGACTACAGTTAGATTTACAGGAGACCAGTTAGCTGATGAGGGTGGAGCTGGTGCTCAAAGGGAAGAAGAACAAGCTCAAGATTCAAGTCAGACAAAGAATACCATAACTGCTGCCCAGTTCTGGGATCAAACATTTCCACAAAATTCTTCAGTCCCTTGGGACATGTAAGTAAAATAAAAACTTCGTGATTTTAATGTAGAAAGAGATGAGAACACTTGATTGTTTGAGATTGTATTTTAAGGCTTGAGAGTGGGGAAAGGCTACCTTATGCTAGCCAAGGATTTGATTTTATTCTTTATAATCACAATGTCAACACATCTGCCCCAGTCAAATCATCAAGTTGGGGGACTGAATGAGAGCTGGTGGCTCATTGCAAGGTGGCCGCATGATGCTTGACCTCAAAACCTTCAGATTAAGTGCACCACCTTCCCCTTCATCTTACTAAAAGTCCCATGGGGATAAGAAAATGGTGTGGTTTTGAATGCTTTAGCTGATTATTATTGTTTCACATTGTTAGTGGTATCAGGAGGATTAACAGAAACAATAGTAGTAGTAATAGCAGAAGTGGTAGTGGTATTTTTATTTTATCATTATTATTATCGTCATCATCATTACTATAATTATTATCATCATCATTATTATTATCAATATTATTATTAGCATTACATGTATTATTTTATTTTTTAAACGATTATAAAAAAAAGTGGGTTCCACGCTTAGTCTAAACACCGAAGAACCAACAGTAGGCTCCTGATTGTTCTTGGTATACGGCATTTGAGGTAGTTTGCCATTGCTTTCCTCGCCGAGTCTTAAGAGACCTAGTACCCATTTAGTGCTGGGTGGATACAGAGGAGCAATGAAAATCTGACTGGGAATCGAACCCCGGACCTCTTGGACGGTAGCCAACTGCCCTACCAGATGAGCCACTGCTCCCCCTGATGATAATTATCATTATAATTTTATAAATTGTGTGCAGTGTCAATTTTACCTGTTATTGTTATCTCAATATTATGGAGTTTAAACAAAATAAAAAGTAGACATACAAGACTTTGATACAGTCTCTTGATTGAGATAGCCCATCCACAACAAGGTGCTCACAGGCTATTAGGCCCTCGTCTGGCCAGGACATAGATGTTCATTTTGGATTCAAACCCTTCCAAAAGGAAAGGTTTTTGCAGATATTAGGGCAGATTTGCTAGCCACAGACATCAATATCTTATGGGGAAAGCATTTCTTTTCTAATGCATAATTGTATGGAGAAGAAGAATTATGTTATGAGAGAAACAAAAGCCTAAGCCAAGCGGCATTAGCATTGTCTAAATATCATCCAGAAAAGCAAACCAATTCCTAAAATAAAGATTTTGTTGGTTTGTTTGCTGGGTTTTTTTTTTTTTTTGTAATTGTTGTTGTTGTTGATTCTTTTTTAGAATTAAATAGAGGAAAGAGTCTAAAACTGGAAAGTATCTTTTTTCAAATTGCCTCAAATTGAAGCATGTCAGCCAACATAGCCTCCTTTGCAGTCAAGAGAGGATGAGGTCAATACCAATCTGAGGTTTCTGTTTGTCACAAGAGAGGGGAATTAACTGTACAGAGGTTAAAAAAATGAAGATTAAAAGTATTCTAAAAAGTCTCTTTTACCTCCCTTGGCTTTGCTCTCTGTTTTCTTCTTCTTTTTGTTAAATTGTAATTGAATGATATTGCTTATTTACTTTCTCAAGGTTTCCCAAACCAGCATAGGGAATGAATTTGAAGTAGTATAATCCTTCTTTTTGTATATTTCTTTTTTTTTGCTTATGTAGGAAAATTCGCTTTGAAAAAAGAAAGTAATAAACTTAGCATTCTTCAATTTAGATATTGTTTGCAATTAAAATATCGAAAGTGACTTTTTTGCTTATTTTTTTTTCTAGGTCTAGATTTAAAAAGAAATAGGATTAAAACCTATGTGATGTCTATCAAGGCATCCTGAAATCTTATGTTTCCCATCAGTGATATTTCTATATGACTTGTATCATTTCCACCAATTTCCTGTTGATATTATCAATGCATCTCTTAAGTGGAGAACCTTAATGGAAAATGTCAAAAGTGGACAACAGTGGAATAATCTGAAACAAGAGGTGTTGCATCAAGTTATAAAACTTGTAAATAGCTCCATGGTTTGTTGATATTTCTATTGTGAGAAATTTGTGTACTTCAGCACCTTTCAACTGCAATCATTTCTTAGTTCTGTTGGATTACATTTACGTCGGTTTTTCATTTGTTAAATCAGTAAGTATTTTGACATTTCTTGCGAGAATGAATGAATATTGATCTCTCTAAAGTGAAAGAATATTTTTTATGTTTTATGTCGTCCAAATTTTTGGGAATACCTACATGTTGAGGCTAGTCCTCATTCTGCATGCATGCTGTTTTCTGAGTGAGAAACTATTCTGTATGCTATTTTATCCAGTATGAGTATGTGTATGGTCTTTTTCTTTCAGTGTGAAACAAACTATCTGTTTGTCATCACTTCTATGCTCTTTGTCGACAGGTTCAGGGCTCAACTGAGGTCCTTCAGTCTGGTGGATATTGAGGAGACTTTGCCCAGGACCTGCATGCAGCCACTCATGGCAACATTGAGAGATGGTTTGGTGCAGAAGGATCATCAGGGTACAGAACTGGTTAGGAGGTCAACCTTTGTAGGTGAGCTCTTGCTAAGTGATGAGTGATGCATATGAGGAGCGTAGACGTGAAGGGAGTAAAGAAGGAAACTTATATAATATAATGAATTGGATCGCAAAAAGGGCTCACACTTTTAACCCTTTCAAACCTGAGCCCCTTCTGGCTGTCATCCTCTCCCACGTGGGCTCCTGAGAAAAATGGCTGAATTCAGGGTAGGGTACAGATTTTATCAGAAGAATGATGAGGATATCATGTACAGAAAGAGGGCAATGAATCTAGATCTAGATCTAGGCTCCGTGAATGCCTCTGATTATCCCCTGTCTAAATTTTCCTCCCGAAATCTATCAATCTTTAACTTCAAGTCTTTATTCATCTATAGATCTAGATCTAGATCTAGATCTATCAATCGACTCTTCTAACTCATTGTCATGGCTGCCATTTTCTTTATGAGGGTAATATTGGTCAAATTCTTGTTAAATTTTATCAGAATCAATGATTTGTTCAAAAATATATTTGCAGAAAACAAGTTTTGTTGAGGGGATTTCCCTGATAATGTCCCTGGTTTCTCTAATGCCTTCCTCATGTCGAAAATTTGTTAAGATTTCAAAAACATGAAGACAAAACAACTCAACTGATGGTCGCAGCCGTTTTTAAACAATTTGACCTCATGTGATGACAACAGAAACCTGATTGGTCGAATATTTTTAGAATCTAAGTCAGGTTCTATGAATGGGTTACTGAATCCTGGTCTACCAGGAATCCGGCAGAGATCTATTGAAGAGAATCCCGGTCTGATGAGGTTAAGAAAATGTAAAAAGTAAAGTGGGTCCCATGCTTGGTCTAAGCATTGGGGGACCAGGAGTAGGGTCCTGATTGCTCTTGGCATATGGCATTATGAAGTTGTTTGCCAATTCTTTCCTTTGCTGCCTTCTTATTCGCGGGATATTAGCTACCCATTAAGTGCTGGGTGGACACGGAAGAGCAATGAAAAATTGATTGGGCCTAGACTGGGATTCAAACCTCGCACCTCTCACATGGTAGCCAAATGCCCTACCAGGTAAGCTACTGCTTCTCCAAGAAAATATAGGAGGAAGATTAGCCTAAGAATATAAAAATATTAGTCAGTTTAAATAAATATCTTATTACCCTTGCATGGACTGTTCAGTTGCTTTTCGAAAATGAATTATTCTGTTTTCTTTTAAAGATGTGCTACAAAAGGCACTTGTTCACAAATGCAAAGCTGTGATTTGCAGCTAAAATAAGCAGTTTAACCCAGCCGTTTACAAAGCTATCTTGTGGCAATGCAAAAATATTCATAAGTAAAAACTGCATTGCACTTCAAACTGAAGTTATACACAATATTATTTGTGGTTAAAGTGTGTTATAGTGACAATTTATTTTGCGTCCTGCTTTAAGACAGTTCTGCTGTAAACACTCTACATCAAGTGCAGCAAGTCAGTAGTGATACTTGTTTATTGAAGACTATTCTACAGCAGATTATGATTTTCATGGCGTGCAATCTATGCCACAGGGAACACAGGACTTGTTCATTATGGGTTTATAAGTTATAAAACATGAATTCGCCTTCTTCTCGAGGGGAAAAAACAAACACATACAATAATTATCTAATTTCAAAGAATTCTTTTAAAGTGTACGTCTAGAATTTTGATGACAAGCTGCAGGCCCACAGAATATCTTAACACTAATGTAGCAATGATAACTTTTATATGATGAAAATAAGGCAATATGCTTTACTAGTGTTTTCTTTTGTTTTCTCTTTATGATTTTTTATTTTATTTTTTTAGCAGACATGAGATAGAGAGAAAGAAAAATGGTGAGCAATAAACAGAAAGAAAGAGAGTAAAAAAGAGGAAGAAAAGTAGAGGGAGGAAGAAAGAAGAAAGAGAGAAAGGGGTAAAGAATGTGAGAATGTGATAGAGAGCTATAGATACCCTTACTACATGTATACTCATTTCTCACTATCCTATGCTTTTTGTTTCCGTTTTAAAGCATTTTGCAGTGACATAGATGGAGAGCAGGATGTGTGGAGGACTATCTGTGAGATAGCCAAGTACCACCAGGCAGTGCTGGACATATTCCATAAGGATTCCAGTGTTAGAATCATTGCTATAGATGGAATTGGTAAGTGCTACTTACAATCAAGGCAAATAAGACATTTTGTAGTAGTTGTAAAGGCCCAAGTTTAAAAGGGTAGTTTTTGCAACACAGACAGCTATGACACATCTATATCAAATCAGATCTGTTAATTTAAAAAGGAGATTATCTATTGCATTTCAAAACAATCTCTAACTATTAATGTTGGCTGTGATATTGTTAATATATTCTTTTCCCATTTAGTTATGATTAACCTAAGAAGTAGATAGATCTACGTTTTCAATTTTCAGAAAGGTAGGTGTACTTTTGTAGTTTTGAAGATGATGATCTTGTTTGTCGATATGTGCGTTTTGCTTATGAAAGGAAAGTAGCAGCAGCAGTAGCAGTGGCAGTAGTAGTAGTGGAAGTAATAGCAACAGTTATTTATTATTTGGGGATTATAAGAATTATAGCAACTTCAAGTCATTATCATTTTTTTTCTGTGCTCCTCAGGCAGCTTTGGTAGCCCAGCCGTTATATCTGGACTGCGCGAGTTACTGTCGGATGAAGAGCCAGTGATCCGCTACCTTGCTACAGCTTCACTCTCATGCTGTATGCTACCCGGAGATCAAGTGTCACTTGCTGCTCTCATGAAGGTGCTAGATGACAGCGATTGGACAGTGCGCCGAGCTGCTTGCCAAGCAATGGCTAGGTTAGGAGCACATCAAGCAATGGACAAACTTCGCAAAATATGGTTAGATCTTGTAATTTTTTAACAATTGATATTTGTTTCTTTTGTGCACATGGACCCTCCACTACATGGTCACAATTTTTTTAACCTGGGAGGTAGTTTTTTTTTTTTTAACTGGTTATTGATGTTTTTTTTTTTCAAACAGCGGCTCTTAAGACATATTGCTCATGCATTAGCACAGTGATCACATAGTCTGTTATATTATATCGAAGAACTACTCAAAGTTTTCTTAAATTGTTTCTTCAATGTAATGATCTCTATTACATATTATCATCTTGAACTTTGTCTAATCATATTACAATATTAAATGTATTTAAAAAAATACTAAGCAAGCAATTTAAGTTTCCTTCTGTCACACTATATTTTTCAGGTATATCATAAATTTACAGATCACTTTCTTTCTTTTCTTTGCCTCTTGGACTGATGTTTTTCAAACATTTATGTAACATAGATAAAAAGCTCTCCATCAAGCTCAAAAGATAGTTAATTTCAAGTTTTCTTTATTGTTATTTTATTTCTAGGAGGAATGACACAACTACTCATGTTCGTGCTGCAGCCGCCTCAGCATTGGCGCTGATAGATCAAGGATCTGTTTAAATAATTGTGAGAGGACAACACTGAACAGCCCTGGATCTGTTATTGTTAACAACAGCTTAATATTGTCCAGTACAAAAAAAAAAGTTACCAACTATGAAGATATAATAATACATATAGTGATAATTATAAATTACAAAAAAAAAGTGTCTTAAAAATAATGGGTTTGGCAGTGTGGTAAAATGGTAATAAGAATGACGACAATATCAACACACAGGCTTTGTTTGACTTGTGCATTTTAGCAGTATGATCGTGAAGGCTAATATTGATAACGTTGTCCTAGCACATTCATTTGGCATTTTTATCAATTATTGCTGTGGTGTTCTGTGCCACACACATTATGATACATGAATGCATCACAATGAGGCTTTCCTGTACTTTAAATGGAAAACTTCTTTTGCATATGTATGCATCTTTGCTTGAAATGTTGCATCAATACATTGGAATTAATTCTAAAGATATTTAAAATATTTCCAGTGCTCTCAGAAAGAAAAGAGCAAAACTTATGCTTTATTATGTGCATGCTTCCTCCTAGGAACTGACTTTTGTCGATATATTGTTGGCTTCTTGTCCAACTTACGTTTTTTTGTTTTATAACCAACGTTTTATGTGAAACTAAGAGGAAAAAAATATTTTTGTAAGGTTCAAATTGCAATATTCTTTGAACTATATGAATAATTATTGATAATTGTGATATGTACAATACTGAATAGCAATTTTTATTGTTCATTTTTGTACAACCCAATTTATGCTTTGTTGTTATCAAGAATTTTGTCTGAAATAATTTCTTTTTAATCTCTTTTTGTCCTTGTGCTTCCCAGTTTTGATTCGTTCTCATTTATTTAGATTGAATTTGAATTGCAAATTTGTCTTCCCTGGTTTCACCAAATAACGAGATGGGAAAAGTTTTGTCCTGTGTAGATATATAGGGTAGATGGAAGAGACTGAAAAGGAGGAGGGAGGGGGATCCCACCGCTTTGCCATGGATGAAGGCAGGGGGATGTATTTCTCCTTACTAAAGTTAAGTGTAATGTAGTCTAACAATGAAAAACCATTTATTGTGTATATCATGCTTTATATCTCTTCAATAAGATCAGTGAAGGTGCCACAAAAGTGGTTTGTTTTTAAATTAAGGTGCTTGTAGAGAAATCAATGTAATTGATGACGAATTTATGTCTTATCGTTCTTTGTTTCTTAAGATTCATATTTTACTCCTACAGTAGTGCGTGTGTGTGTGTTTTTTTTTTTTTTGTTTTTTTTTGGGGGGGTTGGGTTCACTATATTGTAATATTGTTATAAAGAGCCATAATTAAAGCATTACTTTTTTCATTTCATTGCTATCTGCATTTTATTTACTGCTTTAAGTTTGATCTTCATTACTTTTGAGTGTCTCGAAATCTTTTTTTTTTTTCCCCTTTTGTTTTATTTGTTATTACCATTTTAATATCGGTAAATGTTTATATTGTCATCCATTTTTTCAAAAATGCTTTTTTATGTCATATTTTCATAAGAATATTAAACTACATTGCACACTTTTTTTTTTTATCTTAGAGAAGTAAAGTAAAAGTATCATTTATTTTTTTTTTTTTGCAATTTGTCACCATAATCATTTTCATCATTATCATCATCAACATCACCATTATCATTACAATCATCATCATCATCGTCATCGTTACCATTATCATCATAGTCATCAACAAATAATTATAATATTATTATTATTATTATTATCATTATTATTATTATTATTATTATTATTATTATTGTTGTTGTTGATGTTGATGGTGTAATTATTGTCATAAGCATCATCATCGTCGTCATTGTTATCATCATTATAAATATAATGATCATCCTCATAATTTTTCTCGCGCTGTTGTTGTCTTATCATTACAACTTGATTCTCCCCAACAGTATTCTCAGTATCATTGTCTTTATCATTATCCTAGCTGTTAGCATTATTATCATTGCTTTTTTCAAAAATAATTTAGTTTTCAGAAATGTATAATCAAGAGCTTATTTTTTTACCTACTTTGCGTCCATGATAATTTTTTTTTATATTTTACAGCACCAACATTCTTATCACAAGCTTACAGATCTATTTGGCACTTTAGTACTTAGCTCTTGGTCCTTTGTGCTTTTTGCTTTATTCCTTAATGGAATAATTTTTTCCAAAACTTGTGTCTGTATCACGGGGGGGGGGGGGGGGGNNNTGGAATGTTGGCCTGCCTGAAGAGGGCCAAAAGAGGCGGAGTTTGCGTAAGGCGTTTGGGCAATAGGCCTGCGACATAAGCAAACAATATTGTAATATCCATACTTAGCCAATTTCTTAAACTATTTAGTTAAGAACAAAAAAATTCATGGCTTAGTTTTGTTTCTGAAACATGTTTGTATTTTAAATACACCAGATCCTTTAAGAAATTCAGTGAATACAAAAGAAGTGTGTGCCTGAGTAGAATGATATCTTGGAAAGTTAAGTTTTCAATGTTAATTATGTACGTGTACGTTATTATATGTTTTCAAGAAATAAAACCTATATGTGTATGTTAACGCCTTGTGTTGTGTGAGAAAGCTATGTTGTAAGCGTAAGAAAAGAATGAAGTTTAAAGTGGGTCCCACGCTTGGTTCAAGCATTGGGGGAACCAAGAGTAAGGTCCTGATTGTTCTTGGCATGTGGAATTATGAGGCAGTTTGCTTTCCTCTCGCCTTTACTTTCGCCGGGTCTCAAGAAACTAAGGTTCCTATTTAAAGGTGGGTGGGCACGGAGAAGCAATGAAAAATTTTCTTGGCCCGGACTGGGATTCAAACCTAGGACCTCAGTCTTGGTAGCCAACTGCCCTTCCAGATAAGCCCTTTCTCCACGAAGAAAAGAGATGACGGCAAAATGAAGAATAAAAGAGACTGAGATAGAGACAGATAACACACAGAGAATGAGAGAATTTGCAAAAGAGAGAGAGAGAGTCTAGGAAGAAGTGTTGTGCTGGCGGAGTTATGTAGAGTCCTATCGATGACAGGCGTATCAAACCTCTGAAGTTCCTGACAAGGACGGTACCTCAGAGTTTGATATGCCTGCATCGATATGATAGGGCCAGTTCACGTGGCACTGCACCACCAACCTCGTGACGATGGAGAGAGATGGAGCACGAGCCAGAGAAAACGAGAACTGGTGGGAAGGCAGCGGCAGTTGAGATTGCATTGCTGAGTTCGTATTTAGTGCTCATTGGTTGTCGGCAACGTTGTGGTGCCAATAATTTCTGCCACAGCAAGCCACGTACTGGCTTTACCTATCGTAACTCGTCTTTTCTTTATCCTACGGTTATAAGAGCGATGCTTTCACTTAGCATTTTCGTGAAATAATTCAGTTCAGGTCAATCAACCCTTCTAACAATATACATAAATAATGTAATCATCTCGGCGTCGAGATTTAGAGAGCCATGAGCCATTCTCAATATTTATGGTTTTATTAATTTTGAATGATAAAGGAAAGGGAAAACAAATTAAATGCAGTAATCTGACGTCGATTCCTACTGTGGCAGCATTTTAAGGGCATTGATTTTACTAATGTATATATTGATATTAATGTGATGGCTCAAAATCTCTTCGCGGTAGATGCAAAGAATCCGGAAATGTATCTATATATGATATATCACATGAGGGCTTAAAAATCTTTGCTGTTGCCTTCAGAAAGAGACGTAAAGCGTTTTAAACATCGTCAGCATTATTAATTATCAGTATCATTAACTTCCTGATAGAAAATGCCGAGGAAGGCGTCAATGCATAATCAGATAAATTTATATATGATGTGAATGAAAAGATAAAATATTGACAAACAAATTGATACTACGGATACGTTTAAATAAATGAATAACTTTTTTTTCGGATTGAAGCCTTGAATGCGAATAAAAAGGCCCACTGTCTTCGGCTAAAAGTCCACTAAATTTCACCAAAAAAAAAAAATTGCAAAGGTTGCCCATCAAGTGAATCATTTTTTATGTATAGCCAAATAGACAATTAAATGTAGGGTCATTAATTATTTCTTTACATGTAAATAGAAATAGACATAAAATGGTAGATTTTTTTGCACAGTCATAAATAAGTTCTGCCAATTTGTATATGTGTGTGTGTGTATTTTTTCCTAAATTTTCTCTTTTTATATTTCGTAGGTGAAATTACATTCTCAATTGAATTTTTCCCATATATATTATTGTCGTTACTTTACAGGAAAGCATGAACAGCCTATATGTATTTGCATTGGGAGTTCGCTGAAAGGGCCATCCGTTCTGTATTTCTAGGTTTGTTTCTTTACCGAGACAGAATTTGTAGATCTAAAAACAAGACATTCTCATGTTGTAATTTATAATGGTAATAGATTCTTGCAGGAAAATATTAAGACTAAACGAATACTTTTTTTTTTCGGGGGGTAGGATATTCCCTATACTGGTCCGCGATGGCCTACTCAGTCAAAAACAAGTTCGTCGTTCATATTAATGTTTTGAGCTGCCGCTCTCAAGAATCAAGATACATCAGCATGCTATAAAGGAAACAGAAATTAAGAGGTGAAGCCCTACATATAAAAAAAGATGATACATAATATTGCAGTATCATTTGAATAATAAAAAAAAAAAACAAGAATGATTTATCCCTATAAAAAAAGCCTCTGCGAAAGACTCTTAACGAAGACTGGATCCTCGAAACTTCTGAAATCAATAAAGCGTAGCGGTGTCAATATGATTATCGTATTAAAGTTTTCCACTCATTTTTCTTTTCGCCTCAAGGTGTTTCTCTTCCCAAATGTTACCCAGTTCATCCGACTTCTCACTTCTCCCTTCCTATTCCCTCCCCTCCCGGCTCCCCTCCCCTGTGCGCACTAATTTCTCCATCACTTTAGACGCACCATGCAATCCACTAATAGTCTTTAAAAGCATCGATAGCAGCATCAAGTGATTGCTTTCGCATTTCAACATTGAAACGGTTTTGGTTTTTTCCCTATTAATTTTTATTCATGCGCTTTACTTGCGTTGTGTCTCCCTGGTTCTGATTCATTTTCAAGTGAGTGCTTTAAAGTATTTCCCGTTGGAAAACATGTATTTTTTTTCTCTCGTGCAGCATTAATATTGTGTTTATGTGTTTTATTTTTATCGTAAGACGAGAGCGTCAATTTGACTGAACAGCGACGTTAATAAACTTTATCTATATTTTTAAGAGTAGAATCAGTGAGGTTTTTTTTTTAATTGAAATATATATGTAATAATAATATCCCATTTTATGACATGGTCAAAAGTAGTATCAAATTGTATTTCCAAGAAGTGTTGACGAAATCGATCCCTAGAAAATAGAGAGTCGATATAAGCTAATAAACTGAGTATGTTCCTTCCTCTTAAAAATTTCAAAGCCAAATTTATGTCTTTCTTAAACGCCTTTGAGAATCTAATTTTAAGGTAGCCTTATAGAATATTTCTGTAATAAGTCTTTTTTTTTCCAAATCAAGCCCAAGAGATAGCATAAATAAAAAATAGCAATTTCTTTCACGTTATTCTTAATCATACTTTTTATTACATTAAAAAAGGTTCAAATTTAGATCCCGTCTTGTAGCTACTTAGCCATCAAAAGCCAACGTTAATAGAATGTTAAAAAAAAAAGAAAGAAAAGATACCGATAAGTTAAAATATGATACAGTTGGATCGAACAGGGTCAAGTTAAACAGGATGAAATAAAGTGAGATAGAAAAGAAAAAGATGAAATAAGGGGAAAGAAAGTAAGTTGGGGCATTGGAAATATAACGGAATAAATCGACATTGGAAAGATAAAACCAGAATATAGCATAACGTAATCAGATGAAAGAAATCCAAGTACACAATAATACTATTATTGCTTTAGACGAAGTGAGATTGAAAAATGTATTGAGTAAGAAACTAAACAACGCAGGGGGAAATGAGGTGAGTTTAAATAGAAGAAAAAGAAAACTATATGATTTTTATATACCGAATTTCGCTCAGACCTTTCTCCTGAGAGGAGATCTAGACTCGAAATGGATTGTGTTTGACCTTGTTTGTTTATGATGCTTGGTCCGATTTTGGGTAGACTAGATTAGACGTATTTTTGGCTTAATAGTACTATTTTGGTTTGTTTGTCCTTTTAGATCTAGGGATTTCTAGAATGTCTTGAGGGTGTGGGGCGGACTTTATTTACAGGAACTAGTAAGTCGTATCAAAGGTGGGTGGGTGTGTAGGGAGGAATTTGATTGGCCAGTATTTTTAGCTAACCTTGATGATATAATTCGATAAAATCTTCTTTGTTCTAGAAGTTCTGGAATGTGAGGTTTTGATTACATTGTTTCGGTTAGACTATGCACAAAGTAACCACTATTTTCTAGAATTTGTGGGCGGTGGGTATATAAGAATGGTTGTGAGATCGTTGGAAAAAAAAGCTTGCACAGACCGCTGAGAGATAAACCGCTTACGTTGGAGAGCTTGTAGATCTAACATTTTGTTAAAATTAATTTGCTGCTCTTAAACTGTTCGTTATTCAAATTAATAAACTTTTCGTTCAATTTCGTCGAGCCTTGGAATGATTTATGTTCTTCAATCTATTTAAAAGAACTCATTATCACAGGCAGCGTTAAAGTAGATCTATAAGTAAATACTATTAAGCCATTTGTGACAAAGTCCGAGATCCGATTCCTAGTCCGGGTCAAGTCAATTTGTCATGGTTCCTCAGTCTGTGTCCACCCAGCATTTAAAGCTTGGTTAGGTCTCTTATACCCGGCGAAAGTAGAGAAAGCAATGGCAAACTATCGCAGAATGCGAATATCACCACTACATTTATATGCGGACTGGCTCGTTAAAATTAAGGAATATGAACTTGTCTTTCTTTCTTTTCCCCTAAAATTTTAATGTCAAATGCAGGCTATCTTGTTTCCATGTTGTTGTTGTTGTCTCTATGTCTTTGGTGGCGTTTGTTGTGTAATGATTGAGTGAAGGATTTCTCAAAAGGTCTTGAGTGTATAATCGGGTCTGCACCGACTGTGTGTTCTTAGACGAACTGAAACTGAAGTACGAGATGGTAATAGTAGTAGCAGCAGTAGTAGTAGTAGTAGTAGTAGTAGTAGTAGTAGTAGTAGTAGTAGTAG
>BLXT01004603.1:1582149-1597465 GCA_019648995.1 Plakobranchus ocellatus
CTCTCTCTCTCTCTCTCTTTCTCTCTCTCTCTCGCTCTCTCTCTCTCTCTTTCTTTCTTTCTTTCTCTCTCTTTCTTTCTCTCTATCTCTCGCATTCTTTTTATCTCTCTTTCTCTTTATCAGTTAAATTTATCTATCGATCTACCGACCTACCTTACCTACCTACCTACCTACTTTTCTATTCATCTATCTGTCTATATATATATATATATATATATATATATATATATATATATATATATCTGTGGAGAGAGAGAGAAAGAGAGAGAGGGAGGGAGGGAGGGACGGAGAGAGAGAGAGAGAGAGAGAGAGAGAGAGAGAGAGATGGCAGCCTTATGAGACGTTTCCTACATTTGAGTTTATTGTGGGGCACCAAATTTTTGTGAGGTGCATAAAATGCACCCACAATATGAGCACTACCGCAACACTATTTAGGGGTATCTAATTATGAGAAACACGTTAGCTCACAACAGTGTCTGATATCGAAATATATAAAGATTGAAAATTTCACCCTCGAAAAATGGTTTCGATGTAGTTTTCGATGAGGGATTCCACTCCTATCATGATTCTATTTTTAGCATGGAAAAATTTCTAATCAGCCTTCCTATAGTTATACAGTAGGCGTATGGACTTTCGCTTTCCGCCGGGTTTCCCTCTACTTCATTAGAGATGATGTGATGGTAACTATTGCTGCTTAGCTCCGTCTTTGAAATTTCAGCTGAGACATTTTCAATAAATCTGTGTTTTAGAGCCACAATTGTTATTTATCTGCAATTGAAGTTTTTATTTAATCCCACAATCAGTCGCCAATAGTCTAGAAGAGAGAGGAATAAGTCTATAGTATGTGGTGTAACACTTTATCTTGTAGCCTGCTTAGATCTTGATCTAGATCTAAAGATCTAGGCCTAGATTTCTAGATCTAGATCATTAAAATTTCATTATTGTTAACAACATCATAATTTCGTGTTGTATTGAGCGTAGGCTCTGTTTGATCTTAAAACTTTTATTAGATCGTTCGATGCTAGTAAAACATTGATCGCGCATAACAGTATGAGTGTAGGACTTGATATAATTATGTTTGGTGTTACGTCAGCTGGTTTCATGTAGAACAGATAGAAATGTGTCTTATCTGCTGGCTGAGGGAAAGAGTAGATTTAAGCCAACGTTAACACGGTATCTTTTCAGTGTGAATCAGATGAATAAGTAGTTTGGATTAATTCATAGGCTTGTAATTATTTTTAAAATTTCGGGTGTGATTGGTTATTGAAACACAAGGTTAATTCATCTTTTTCCTTGCTCTCTGCTTCATAGTAAGTTAAGTTAAAGTCCTTTATTATATAAAACCTACTCAGTATCCAGAATCATTTTACATTTAAATAAATGCCCTCCACGAGAAAAACATTAACGGCTAAAGAGTATCTCTAAAAGACAGTTCTACCTCTAATCGAATTCTTAAAAATTATGAGGTTTTTTTATTGTTAGATCTAATTCTTAAGAATATCAATAAAGCATTCGTCAAAATTGTTATTGGATTTATTGTTTTTGCATTGAAACACAAATGGATTGCAATTAATGTGGGAAACAGTAACCCAGTTCGAGTAACTGATCTTAGAAAAAAAAATACTAAAAATATAAACTGAAGCATGTATGGCTCATTCTTTCCTCCACAAACCCGACTCCACAATTTTTGTTCCCAGCATCAAATTTTTTATGCATGCTTCGTTCCATTTGTGTGACCTTTTAAATTTTTCTTTTATTTTTAGTATCACTTTTCTCAAGTGGTTGGGATTGATACCACAATTCGCATGCTACATCTTCATAACATAGAAAATTAGCCCTGTAAAACTTAAGAAAGTGCTTCTGGATGAAATAGGCCTTTCTGGCATAGGTTGTTTTCAAATTTGCCTTAGCTTAATAAATATCTTGCAACTTTTCATGAATAGAATTTCTGTGCATTTTCTTAAGAGACAGATATCAGAAAAAGACGATGAAAGAGAGAATGGCTTTGTGAGACAGAATAATTGAGCACAGACTAGAAAAAAGATGAGATTGGAATCAAGGAAGAATTCTTTTCTGGCATTTAAAGAAACCAACAGTCTCAAGGCCAATCCTACTGATCAAGTGAAGAATGCTCAAGAAAAATATTTCTGCCTTTAAGATTGAGATCTTTTGCTGCAATAAAGTCAAAATTAAGTAACACTAATCTTGGTACATGCAAGTTTCAAATGTAAATAAAATGATCAGATAAATTACTAAATTTTTTTGTGGCTAAAAATATTTGATTTGCTTTGTTTCTTAAAAAGGCATATGAAACTTACATTGGGATCATTATCCAAAGACAAATTCTAGTACTTTTCTATGAGTTTTGCTATTATGACTATTGCATTCCCCTGAAAAAAGAGCCATTTGAAATCTTCATCACACATGTCTCCTTTTCTCCACAACCATTATCCTTATACATTTTACAGTTCTTGGAAGATCTAGATAGAGCTGCACTTAATTTGATTTCTTTTATTTTTCTCTGTGTGGTATAATTTTTCTTCGCATTGTCGAAAGAAAGTGAATTACGATATTTATCATATTTGTTTTTCTACACCTTTTATAAACAATACAGAGGGTACTCAATCCAAATAAAACAATTGTGCTTCTCTCAATTTTTTTTTCTTTCTTTGTATTTTATTGTTGCCGCTGGACGGAGATGCACTGGTCTGATCTCCTTGTACTATTTATATGTGAATGTAAACCACAGTTTTACTTATTTCCCTAGGATACTGAAATGAAACGAACTAAGCTGTGAAAAGCGCCTTGGAACATTCAACAAAAAAAAAATACTATGGTTATTACATTTCGTGATTTTGGACTGGATTTCGATTTAACATATTTAATTTGACCATTTATTTTGCCTCTCTTGAATCATGTCGCATGTCATTTTATCCATAAGATTGCCTTTGTTCATTTTATTAATCAATGTGTTTTTTTTTTTATTCTTCTAATGATTCGAAAAAAATTCAAGAAGTAAAAAGGATAGAAAACATCGGCTTTTTATCAACTTTTTTTGCTTATTAGGAAGGATGCATCCTGAATTCGTCTCATAAATATTACATGTTTGCAAGCAATCTAAGCACTGACTTAGGAAGTTGAAAGTAAAACCAAGCAATTTAATAAAAGTAAAGTGGGTCCCACGCTTAGTCCAAGCATCGTGGAACTAGGAGTAGGGTCCTGATTGTTCTTGGCATACGGCACCATGAGGTAGTTTGTCATTGCTTTCCTCGCCGCCTTTACTTTCGCCTACACAGAGGAGCAATGAAAAACTGACTTGGCCCGGACTGGGATTCGAATCTCGGACTTTTGATTAGCCAACTGCCCTACCAGATAAGCCACTGCTCTCCCTAAGCGATTTAATACAGTGCACAAAAACCAATATTATCCCTTCAAAAATTTAATATTGCTTCCATTCTGATGAGATTAGAAACATATGTTTTGAAAACGACTGAGACAATTTTTCAGGATTTATTTGTCGCAACTCATCTAAGTGGAACAAGCCATTCTGACACGTTGATGTTTATTTGCACATTAGTTTGGGAACTGGCATGGTTAAGTTTGAACATATAACAAACACAGAACGATAGCATTAGAACAAGAAATAGGACAGTGCATTTCATTTTCACTGCATTAGTCATTAAAAACCAGCAGTCGTGCCCACAGTCGGCAAAAGTGGCCCATCTGTTTTGTAGCTCTACATATCAACAGATATACGGGCAATAAGTCGTTACATGAAATATATGGAAAGTGACACGTTTACAGCATATATAGTGTACTTTTTGGAGCATCTTTTCATTTATTATCAGCCAGTGTTAGGATAGATAGATAGATAGATAGATAGATAGATAGATAGATAGATAGATATTATATCATTCTCTCTTTGTCTCTTTCGCACTCTCTCTCTATATATCCATATATCCATCTATCTATCTATCCATCTATCTGTCTATCTATCTATCTGTCTATCTATCTATCTATCTATCTATCTATCTATTTATCTATCTATCTATCTATTTGTCTATCTCTCATTATATCTGTCTATATTTTTTTTTCATTTAATTACGGTACCTTTTTTTTTTTGTTGTTGTTTTCCATTACGTCTGCATACATCCCCCATTTTGATATTTCATAATTATTTGAATCTAAACATTTTTAACTTTTGTAAATCAAGCTGCTTCATCTTCGCCTTCCACGAGACTTCTATGTGAGTCTGCATATCTATTGCCTCACGCTAGATCTGTTGAGCTATCTAACTATTCATCCGCCTACAATTTTACCTGTCTGTTTATCTATATATCCATTGGTATCTAAATTTCTATGTGCTTCTCTGTGTAGGCTCATCTATCCAGCTTTAACTATTTATCTATCCGCTGCTATCAATCTACATATATTTAACTATCTATCTATCCATCTATCTATCTATCTATCTATCTATCTATCTATCCGTCGATCTGATTTTTTTCCTCATCTTTTTACCGATCTATCTATCTATCTATCTATCCATTTATCTTATTTCCTGTATTTACATACATTTCTCTCTAGTGCTCTAATTCCAACTATTCACATTTATCGTTCTATCCATCTATCAATAAATCTTCCTCGCTATTCATCTGCAATTCTATTTCACACTGTTATCTGTTTATCCATTCCTCTTACAATCGATATGCTTAACTTCATTATTTATTTTTATTTATTACGTAAACGTTATCAGGTTTCCACTTTTTGTCCGTAAGCTATCTTTTCTATTTTAATTTTTTAAATTTTGAATGGGTTTAGACATTTGTATCGATTTCGAACACAAGCCGTATTATCTTTGCCGGCAACCGGATTTTTTGCAACACAGTGAAAACACATACACAACAGAACATGATATAGAGTGGATTTTTAAGACAGCTGTGACAATTTTAGCCATAGATTATATCTCTCATTTTACCACAAAATCAGATTAAAACGTTTACAATTTGACACTTTAACGATTTCCATTGCAATTTGAAAGGCAGGATGTCGTAATAAAATGCGAGCCTGAATGATTGCGAATTTTTTTTTTTTTTTTTTTTTGGAAATTTGGAAATTTCCGGTTAACAAAGCGATGTATGTCGTTATATAAGTATTTATTTCATTTTTTTTATTTTAAAGAAAATACCAGATAATCCCTCAGATGACGATGATATAAAGTAATTAAGAGGAAGAAGGAAAATAAAGAGTAATGAATTTCATAATTTTTTATTTGGCACAATGCTAAATAATTAAAACGAGAACTATGATGTAGGGTAAATGTTATTGCTTTAATAAACTTATGACAAACTATCTCTCTTTCATTCTCTCTCTCTCTTTCTCCCTCTCTCTCTTTCTCTCTCTCTCTCTCTCTCTCTCTTTCTCTCTTTCTTTCTCTGTACTTTCTTCTGTTTCTTTTCCCTCTTCTCTCCTCTTTCATTCTGACCCTGTCTATTTCTTTCTTTCTTCCCCTTCTTTTCAATCGATTTCTAAACTATATTTTTTTATTATATAATAGTCCATGTGTGTGTGTGTGATTCTGTACCAAAAGTAAAGTAAACAGTTCCCAACTCAACAAGAAATTATAATATATAACACTAATCTTTACTGACAAAGTAAAAAAATAGTATATAAACATTAAAACGTTTCGCTTCGTCAGAGTAAAATATTCTTACTGTCAAATATTCTTTGTAAACACATGCCCCAAATTTTACACTGGTTTTTCTAACTCCCACAAGTTGTTTATGCAGCGATGTAAATAAAGTAGTAGTAGTAGCAGCAGTAGCAGCAGCAGCAGCAGCGGTGGTGGCGGCAGCAGTAGCGCGGCAGATGTGGTCTAATGTTTTGGTTTTTTTTTTTTTCGGTTTGTTTAACGTTCACGTGCAATCAAGATGTAAGTTTTTTGGGAAAAATTCAAAAGCTTTGCAGAATTTTGAGACATATACCTGAACTCGATATGTCTGGGATTGGAAAATAAATAGCGTGCAGAAAAATCACGGTTCATTATCCTGCAGAAGTTTATAGTAGTATTAGTTCTGCCTCCCAAAAAATACTAAACCAGCTGCTTCTACTGTTGCTACTGCTGCCGCTACCACCGCTGCTGCTGCTGCTGCTGCTGCTGCTGCTGCTGCTGCTACTACTACTACTACTACTACTACTACTACTACTACTACTACTACTACTACTAATACTACTACTACTACTACTACTTCTGCTGCTGCTGCTGCTGATGATGATGATGATGCTGTTGCTGCTGCTACAACTATTAATACTAATACTAAGACTGCGGCTGGTGCTGCAAATATCTGAACTAGTCCTGATGTTATCTAAACTATTCTAAACCCCATTATAACTAGGAGTGAGATATTTAACTATTATTAAATTGATGTGTATGATCTTATTCTCTTACAACTCACACGTATAAAGGTTATCGCTTACAAACACCCATAGATACGAAAATCTACACTTGATCAATTTTATAAGATGTAGGCGCACTTGAAATCATTACGTTAAAGTTGCACAAAAATCAAAACAGGATGTTGTGTAGGGTGCATAGAATATTCCGTGCGTTGCATAAAGATACGATAATGTCGATCCTACCTTGTTTACCGATAAGTAGATCTGCATCTATATGATATATATATATATATATATATATATATATATATATTAAAACTTAACGTGCTCTGTAAATATGACCTGCTTACTTATGAAACCTGTTAAAGAGGCCTAGACGCAATGACGTTTAATCATCTTCGAACGATGTTGTGGTAGTTTGTGACGGTTTTCCTTTTGCTTATTTCGCGTGAACTCTCGTTTGCACAAACATCCTTTTGGATCAAAGTTCTTTTCACTTATTTGAAGTGCTTTTCGATTGATAATCCTGTGGTCTCAGATGTTTAAACAAATAGCTACATCATGAAACCACAATTGACAACTAAAGTTCGTGTGTTTTTTTTAATTTTTGTTCCAGAATTAGCTCTAATATTCATCCATAAAGTATCATGTTCATAACTGTAAAAACATCTTCTTCTTTATCACCTGCTGCTACGGCTGTTGCTGATGATGATGATGCTGTTAAAGTTAGCGATTAATTTTGCATCTATCCTCTAACAGCAGTAATTTAAAATTTTTATTGGTTATTATGACCCAAATTTTCCCAGATTCAAAGGCTTCCTCAATATTTTTGGTAGCCTCTCTGTGTATTCAATATTTAAAGATCTAAATCGCAATCTGTTCTGTTTTAGTCATAGGAAAATTTCTGACGTTCCCACTTATTCTCTAGGTCTTAGTTGCTTTATTTTTAAAAATCATCAGTCACTACAGGTCATTTTTGTGCGTCATCAGGACTAGGCAATTTACTTTGTTTTCGATGTTCACGTTTCAAGGTTAACGGGTCAGTTCCTGAGTGTTATCAATACGATAGTCTGAGGTGAAGGTTTCGATAGTGTGTCGCTAAATTAAGTGTCGACATAATCCTGTTGTTTGTTCGATATTATCTTAGATAAAACTCGTTCGAATTTACTGCATTAAAAAAAAAAAAGTTCTGTAAAATGTGATGATTAAGGTGCTTGATACACCTACACCTATTATGAACGTATAAAAGTGCTCTTTTCGCATAGAATTTTAGTGATACAACATACAGAACAGCAAAGACATTGCACTAAAATTATTTTTAGTAAAAAAAAAAAAATTTTTTTTTAAGTTTTAATTACCGATACTTATACATTTTTTCCTTGCATTGGAAAACTGGAACAGTGTATTTTCTATTGGATAGAACGATCGCTGGATTGTCTGTTGGAAAAGGAGACCTTTGATCCGAAGCCTTCATTTCAACTGGAATATTTTGCAATAAGGAGAGGCGCTCTGTCGAAAGCCTTAAAATCGTGCTCATGTGAGTCAGGGTGTTGAAAACAATGTTAAACCTCATCGCGAAAAACAGGCTGCGTTCATCATGAGAAAGTTCGATAGCTTCGGCATACTCATAATTAAACCCAAAAAGCACACAGTATGAAGTCTCTAAAAAGAAGTGAGATTTGAGGTAGAAATAACATAGAGATCGTGTCAGGTACATTGTTCCAACCCACAGATTTATGTTGCAAAGGCAACCGTCGCATTGCCAAGAAAAACTGCTGTGAGTCTCTAATTTAAATAACATAAAATTATAAAACACACTCTCCCCACTTTTTCTTTCCTTCTCTCTCTCTCTCTCTCTCTCTCTCTCTCTCTCTCTTTCTCTCTCTCTCTCTCTCTCTCTATGTATATATTTATCTATCTATCTATTTCTCTATCTATCTCTCTCTAGCTCTCGCTTTTTTTTCCTTTGTATGTGTGTGTGTGTGTGTCCTCGTCTGCTTCCCCTTTTTCCCCCCTCCTTTACCTCTTATCCATATCTTCTTCTCAATCATTTTGCCTCACTTTTTTCATTCTAACCATTCTCCTGATCTTCTCTTCCTCCTCCTTCTCCTCCTCCTCATCATCATCCTCTTGCTCATCCTCCGCCTCCGCCTCTTCCTCCTTAAATATGTTTCTTTCTCTAGTTTGTCTCTAGCCTCCAGACTAACAGAAAAAGTATGACCTAGTTTTCTAAAAATACGCAGCTATTTCACCCAATGATGTTTTGAAAAGGATAAAATTTTCCCTCGAGGTGTTTTTTTTTAACCCTTTTTTTCTGTATTACGACTTGTGTGTTTGTGCGCAACCATGGCATCGAACCTGTCTAGCTGTTACAGGTAGGATCGTTTCAATTTTGAGTGGTTTTTACCTATAAAATCCATGGAGTCATGCAATGTATTTACTAGACATCGAGTGAATTTTACCATACAAAAGTGACTTGCAGCTTTTCATATTTAGCAGTGAAAACGATCGTTTTAAGCGTAAGATTGGGATGATTTTTTTTTTTATTTCTTTTTCATAATAGCAAATATAGTTAGCTAAAAAATATCTCCAACTTTTTCTCTGAAATATTGCGAGATGGTGAGGAAAAAACACGAGAAATCGTTTTTTCGCACTTTAAAAAATTCAATCCTTAATATGATGCATTTAAGTGGTTGATGATAGGCTTGTCTGCAGTTGATTCAGCGATCACGAATTTGCACGATGGAGCTATTTAGATTGACGCAAATATCTACGTGGTCCTACTCATGTTCTAAGAAATATCTTATCAAAGCATTTACACGGGTGCAGTTTTTCAAATGGATTGTTATTAACCCTTTGAGTGCTTGAATAAGATGTACAATCTCCTACGTCTGAATTAGAAATGCGCTTTGATAAAATGCATTCGTGTGCATATATGTTAAATCTCATTTCCTCATATTTGTTTTCCCAAGCTAGGAATTGCATCCACCAAAGATCACATCACAGATTCATAAAACTGTCACCTGTTCTAATGGAGTTAATCTAAATGTGTAGTTTGATAAATTTTGTGGCTTTAAGAAAATTATTCCTTCCTTTTTTTTTAATGCGTGTAAAACCTGGTGCTGTCATATTTAGCGAATTAATCATAAAAATCTTTGGGGTGGTTTTTTGTGGTAATCAGTTTTTCCCGCACCTAATTAGTCAAGCCCTATCTCATGGAAGGCAAGGAGCAAACCCTTTTTTAAGTAATTTCACCAAGATATTTCCACTTTTAGCATAAGATTTGTGGGTAATAAATAGGGAAATAACGTCGGGAAGTAAGAACGCTTGTGTTAGAACCTCTGTAAAAATGCTACCTAAGACCTGGTGTATTTGCAGATGTGAAAGCATTTGCCAAGCAGTCGTAAATAACTATCACAAGAAGTAACATTTAATACACTGAATGTGCAATCTGAAAATAATGAGCTTCAAATATAGCCTTGTTGCTGGCTTTGTGGGTAACTTTGCTTGAAATAATTCTTTTTATTAAATTGATCGGAAACATGTTCAATTTGACTTTTTATTCCCTAAATCACCAATTGGATTCCATTAATAAGGAGAGGAACACTGGATTAATAACGAAGGTTGAGGAGATTATTATGCTTTAAAAGTAAGTAATGGTTTGTCATTAGATTTTTACACTAGAGTTCTTGAAGCATAATTTGGTCTGTTATCTGTTTGTTCGTTGTACCTATTCATCTATTTGATCGATCAAGAATGCATGCTATAACTGTGACATTTCTAAAATCTTAAATATAGATCTGGAATAATGTTGTTGTTTATTAGTTACAAAGGAGCAGGGTTAATGGGTAGGGGAGAGTGGGGGAGGGGAGGGGGAGGTAGAAATCGAGATTTAGGCCTATATTAAAATATTGTTATTTTTGTGCCAGTTCATTGAAGCCTCGAAATTGCCTCTTGTACGTGCTTTGTTATTATTTTTTTGTACCAGTGCAATTCAACAGTTTTTTGTTTGTTGTTGTTTTTTATTCAAAACTGCATAGAGCAGTATGAACTTTTTAAGCAAATTTTCTCCAATCTAAGTTAGGGAAATTAATTTTTTGCCTGTAATATATGCAATGAATCATAGGAGCCGCATTAATAATTTATGCATTTAAGGCATTAGGAGATTTATTCTTTATTTTGAAAATCTATGAAAAAAATAATATATGGAAAAATTATCCGCTGATCTTAGTGGCGTAATTAGTAATAATTGGACATGTCGTAGAGGAGAGGGCCAGGGTGTGGAACAACAAAAAAAAAAAAAGAAGAGGAATAAAAGGTAATGAACGATAACTTTACTATTGCATGTGTATGACACAGCCCGTTTACTACAAGGTGGATTTGAACCCCTTGAACTCTTTTCAGATTTTGAAGTGAGTACCCTAATTACGGCGCCACCAACCATTCGAACTTGAACCCACAACATGAAGGTCTTTACAGGTCCGGGGTTCTTTATTCATTATACTCAACATCCCAGAGGAAAAATGGTTCAAAGCTAGTTCAATGCAAGGTGATCTCAGAAATTCAGGACCTCCGTCAGGCCAGGGTGCCGGATATGGTGTTTGAACCCGTCACAGAAGAATAGGGCATGTCTCAGGTGATTTCGCTATCAATTGTGCCACCAACAAACCTCCTCCTGTCCCTCTTCCAGAGGAAAAACCATAAGGAGGAGGAAGAACAGAAACGGGAGATCAGTAAAGTACTCAGAAGAAAAAAAAACAGGAAAAATGGTTTGAAAGAAGATATGTGTAAAACGGAAAAGAAGGGAAAAGGGGAAGAAGACGAGGAGGAAAATATAAAGATGGATGAGCAATGTTCTATCTTTGTCTGTGTTTCGCTGCCTTTTTTTGAAAGTCCAGATCACAAACTATTTAAGCCTGTTCTTTTTCTCAAGGAAAAAAGACAGAAGAAATAGAAAAGAAACAAGAAGAAAAAAGAGTACAAAATTATATTGTTCGCCCCGCTAATGCTTACATTACTTGAAAACATTTTTGCTTTCAATTTGCAGAAAAAAAAAATAAGTTAGACAATTTTTTAACCATTTTTTTTCAATTTACTTGTTCATCAATAAAAGGCTGATTGGGTTTTTCAAAATTTGGTTGCTTTTATTTTTTTTTCTATATTTATTTTCGGACAGCAATGTGGTCAGTCGGTCTATTCTTTGTAAATCATTGTTTCAATGCTTTTTTTAAAAACGATGCCCAGACTGCCACAAATTACAGTAGGCATTTTTTTGTTGCCGTTGTTTTTGTTGTCTATTGACAGTTTTCTCAAGGACTTTCTCTGTATAAGATTACTGATAATAGTGTATTTTCTGGTGGGGTTTTTAAACCTCCGTGTGTCCTGGTAATAAATAAACTTTTCCTTCGAAGCACGATTCTGCCTGATAGAAATAAAGCGCTAACCTTGCCTTTACTTCCTCCTCTGATAATTAGGTAAACTACGTAATGTTTAAAAGCTCTTTTCCTTAACGGAGATTTGTAAAAGTAATCCGCACTGCTGATGGAACCAATAACGTTTAGAATTATTACCTAAATTCATGTACCAAGTCATAAATAACGAATAAAGGCTCAAATTAGAATCCTATCAATAATTCTTAATTAAAGGAGACCGGTTTAACAGGATACGCTTAATGGTCCCTCATTATATCTGTATCAATACATGTATTTTTTTTTTCATGATAGCTTAAGCGGTTTCACAGCATTAAGCTTTTTTTTTCAATCTTCCACGGTTGTTTTTTTTTTTCTTTACATAGTTATTTTAGTTTTTAAAGTCTCGTATCTGAACATTTAAAAAGTTCAGAACGAAAAAAAACAGTGTTTACGCATCAAAGTAATCTGTTGTGGCGACGAACTAATTTGGTTTTTGTTTTTTTTTTGTTTTTGTGTTTTTTGTTATTTGCTGGGTTTTTTGTTGTTTTTTTTTTTTTACTTGCTCCTCAGAAATTATGGACACAGTCAGATGGTCCCTCCTAAATTTTTGGAATAAGAATGTTCTCTTGCTTTTCAATTCTTTAAATCAAACAAACTTTTTTTTCCCTTTCTACGAATACAATATCAATCCCCTTTCTGTCACGATATAAAGGAACGTAAAGTGGACGCTTGAGCTAGATCTTTAATTTCCATGAGATGTTTGTTAACAGCAGTCTAGATATAGATCTAGGTGGGCGCACCTAGATTCTAGATTTAATATAGAAAGTACTAGATTAGCCTCAGAGTTTCAGAGTAGAGATCTTGATAGGCTTAGTATAGAGGTCCATCTAGATCAGGTTTAACTTCAATCAACTTTCTTGATCCACGCTAGCGATAAAGAACTGCTAATGATAATAATGAGAATAAAGATAAAGGTGCAGCTGGGGCTGGACATAGGTTCTAGATTTTATATAGAATGTACCAGAAAAGAGTGTAAAAATATATAGAAGAGTTTAAGTCTGATAAAATACAAAACTATTTGTAATAAAAGGAAAAGTGAATTATTAACCACTTGCAGAAGATGGCGTCCAATGAGAGAGAAAAATTTCACGGGGTCGGAGTGAAATCCCAAGTCTTCCAAGCATAATGTTAAGCCAGCTTACTGCTTAGAGGATACACACATCATACATTACAGAAGGGATCAAACGGCAGGATGGAGGCATTCCAGGCGGCTGACAAAGTGATTTTGATTGGTTGAGGCCAAAACAGGCCCAGTTAGACTTCCGAGATGTAGCTGGTCTTATAGGTGTAGATACACAGTGTGATAGTATGATATTTTATGTGTTGAGAAGACTCCTTAAAGCGAAAGATAATAAAAGTATTGCTCTGATACTGAAAGCAAAGCTAGCTAGGCTTTAAAACATCCATATTTATAAATGATATAAAAGTTGCAAATATTCACCATATAAAAAGATTATTATTTACAAGCTCGGAAACCTGTTCCAGGATGGAATATAGAAGATTAAATGTATTGTTGCTTCTGCTAAGACCCCATTTTTTTTTCCTTTTTCTCCTTTTGTGAGCAGGAGAAATAAATTTTATAGGTATGCATTTTTTTTCTTAGCTCTGAACTATTATGCCCTTATGAAGTATAAAATTCGACTCAACTGTTTGGAAGAAAATGCACGTTTTGTTTTACAAGTCTAGATCTATATCTATAGTAGCCACTAGTCTAAAGGCTTTCAGTAACGCATAATTAATACGATTTGTTCAAGTTTTGACCCAATCGTTGCATGAAGTTTGAAAGATTATGTAGTGACGCCGCTCTACCAAAACTTTGGTCAACTAAGATTTGAATATAATTTTTTCTTTTAAATGTCTATGTCATTACTACTTGCTTGGATTTCCCGTAAAAAATTAAAAAAGGGGAGATTTTTCGATAGTTCGGAAAAAACAGAATCTATTTTTAAAAGGCGGACAACAATTATTTACAAAAGCCTATCTAGACGTCACATCTGTCAAATTTCACCGGTTTACAATACAAAGGAACTAAATCCCCATAAATAAGCCTTTTATAAACTTTAAAATGCCTTGGAAGGTCTGAGATGGTATTAAATCTTGTATATGAAGATGAGCACGTCATGCTGCCTAAAACTATTGTACCGCCCTAGATCTCAAGCCTTTCCGCTCTTCCTGTGTGCTTAGCTAGAGCGGCTATAAATAGACTAAGTTTCTTCACCTTATCTCGAACATTTTTAATGGATTTGCCGTTAATCCTTGGGTGTCCCTGAAAAGTTTTGAAATCGGTTATCTCGATGAATCTCCCTACGTTTATAGATCAAGTTACAGAATAATGATAAAGTTTGATAGGGAATATCTGAAAGTAATTCGAAATGGATACTGGAGTCAAAATATATCTTTAAGAATAGAAGGAGAAGCCAGTGATTTCAAATTTATTAAAAGAGGTGGTGGATCCATTAAGAGAGGTAGTAGACAGGGATGTGTAATGTCTCCTGATTTTTTTAACCTACATTGTGAAGTAATCTAGATTATATATCCAGCTTTAAAATAAATGGATAAAATCTTAATAATCTCAGATATGCAGATGATACAGTATTAATAGCAGAGTCTGATGAATAGCTTCAAAATTTTTTAGACACTGTTGTTTTAGAGAGCTAAGATTGGGTGTATCTTTGAATTTAAAAAATAATGACATGTATGGGCATCTGAAAGAAATCCTCAAACCTCAAATGCAATCTCGTTAGCAAAGGCGAAAAAATCAAACAAGTTACAAAATTCAAATATCTTGGCTACATTAGATGGTAGATGCACAAGTAAAATAAGTAAAAGAATAGCATGGCCAAAGATACATTCCAAAAAATGAAACCAATACTGGCAAACAGAAACATTAGTATGGAAACCAAAATTAGGGTAATGAAAACATCTGTATGATCAGTACTATTATAATATGGTAATTAATGTTGGACAGTTGAGAAGGAAACAGAGAGAAAACTAGAGATTTGGTTTATCCGAAGAATGATGAGTATATCATGGACGGAAAAAAGTCCAGTTAATTAGTACTGAAAGAGGCTAATCTTGAGCGATCGCAAATTAAAGCCATAAGATGAAGGCAAATATATTTTTTAAGGATATATATTTGCCGTCACAAGGGTTTAGAACAGTTAGCAATCACTGGGAACGCAAACGCAATAGAGGTAGACAGAGTTTAACTTTTATTGAAATCCTTAACTCATCGGCAACAAGTAACTGTAGCAACAACGACCTTATAAGGTTAACTGAGAACAGGTTTCAGTGGAGGAGCATGATCGCCAATGTCGAGATCGTTTTTATTTTAATGAACTCCATAAATGTTCTAAAACTCGGTTCTGACAGTCAAATGACACTATCAGCTACTTATTCTGAAAAACATTTCAACCGTCAGTTTTTTTTTTGTTTTTTTTTTTTTTTTTTTT
>BLXT01004603.1:1637878-1654702 GCA_019648995.1 Plakobranchus ocellatus
AAAAAAAAAAAAAAAAAAAAAAAAAAAAAACGTGGGTGAAGAAGGGAAAATCGGAGGCATAAAAAATTGAGAGATGAGATGCTGGATCCTGACATTTTACATTATACATGTATATACATATATAAGTAGGTACGTATGTATGTATATATCAAATCAGTTTGTGAGAATTATATGCCACACTTTACTCATACAAAAGCTTTGCATTCGTTTAAACTATAAACAGATTTGTGCATTTCCAAAAAAATGTTAAAGCACTGTAAGGAGCAAACATGAACGTTCAATATGTTTTTTTTTTTCAAGGACGTTACTACCACATCCAACCTAAAAGTTTTTTGGGTTTTTTTTTTTTTTTCAGGGCATAAAATAACACTATGTCATACTGCCATACAAACTAACCATTGAATTTGCAAACCTACTCATTATTTGACCCCCACTGAATCTGCTTTTCTATTCAGTTTTTCTAATCACCACTGAATTTGCTTATCAGTTCAATATTTCATCCTCAATGGATTTATATACAATCACCTCTGAATTTGCTATTGATCCCCACTGAATTTGCTATTCCATTGCCTTTTTTTTATATAACTACTGAATTTGCCAATCTGTAAATAATTTATCACCAATGAATTTTCTATTCTATTCTTTTTTTTTTCATCATCACTGAATTTGCCAATCTGTTCATCATTTGATTCCCTACTGAAAAATTTGCCAGTCTGTTCATTCATTTTCAAATGTGCCTTTTTTATTTTCCTTCCTCTTTTTGAAGACTTAAATGGTATAACATTTCCCAATGGTTGTATGACCCAGTATCAGACCATGACACATCCTAGTACATGGATTATAGCTTACAAAAATGAGACTATTTGCCAGTGTATAGCGTTACACAACAATTACACAACGTACCATAATAATCCCTTGAAGAAATACCTTGTGTCAGCATAGTAACAGAAGGCACTTACATGGCACATAGAATAAGGCAATTTGCAGAGAAAATAATATACAGAAAGGTATATCATGACTGCATGAAACGCATGTAACATAATTACCAATATGTAAGCATCAATAGCAAAATACCTTAGCATGAAAAGCACAAAGATTTTATGAAGTGCTAGAGTTAAAGCATTGTATGAAATCATGTGCCAGCACACTAAAAAATGGATTTACTCTAAATTCTGACATTACACACGGAGTATCAGATTGTCTTGGAGTAAAGCATGAAAAAATATAATTTGCTACCTGGGGCCACAATATTATATGGCCTATTTTCAGTGGCGTATAGGCTATACTGCAGTAACCCAATGAAGTACAGGATGGAAAACGTAATGTGCTACCACGATGCATGTGCTATACTGCAGTAGCCAAATACAACACAGTATCAGTAGACTTAACAATACCTCATTTAGCTACACACAGTTGCTCCCAAGATGTTTAATTATTTTTTGCCCTGGTATCAATTTACATAGCAATACTGTAATTGATGCCCCCCACTTCCCCACCCCTGGGCGTGTCAATAAGAATGTGTATATTTCTGTCAAGTTTTATTTTTTTGTAGCTCATCATTCAGTTATCAGATTCATAGATTGACATTTCGAAATGAAGCTGAAATCATCAAATTTTATGGTGTTATGAAAAGAAGTTCACAAGAAACCTATGATGAAACAAAAATAGTGACCCTAAAACAAACTCCTCGAAACAGTGCCTAACAACCATTCAAAGAAAAATTATATTTAATTAACTAAGATGAATTTTTTTTTAAAGTTAGCCATGCACATCATAGACAGATACTGCTCTTCACATCACAGTTTCAATGATTTTTACAGAACACTCTTTAATATATGGGCCTAAGTGTGACAGACGCAGGTCTTTGTCTGAGGCAAACTCATAAACTTTCTTGCGTTTAATTCTTCTCTTTACACTGAGTGATGTGAATACAGAAATTAGAAATTGATAAAAAAAAAAATAAAACTCCTCAGTGAATATCGGTGAATACCACCACGTGTGCACTCAGGATTGGCGGAAGGAAACCCATTAGAGTTACGGGTCTGAGAACGGGTGTCAGGAGCATGATGGATATCACCACTGTAATCTGTATTTCCATATGGGTAATTATGGCACAGAGCTTCAAATTAAAATCTCAACTTATAGAGGAAGGAAACAGCCATGCACAACAGCACATGTGAAATTAACACAAGGCCCCAACATATGCATCAAATATCATAATGGGATCATGTGATCTACAGAATACATAATACAAAGTGGTATGTAAGGTCACAATACTCAAGTATTACATATGGAATAACACATACACACTGAGTTGGCATACTCCATGGACTGAAACGCGTGGCAGCTTAAAATAAATGCATGGAAAAAAGAATGTGACGAGCCAAAATGAAGCACAGCAATATAGAAGGCATAACAAACCCTCTGCCTCCCAGGAAGTTGTACGTCTTGCTTACAATTTTTCCAAACTATCAAAAATATCTATGAATGTTTCATATCTTGGGGCCAGCCCAAGGGAGTCCTATGTGACGTTTACAATTTCTGAAAAAAATGAATTTAAAGTGTTATTTTTTTCTTTTTCCTCTTTAGAAGTTTATTTTTAAAGATAAAAAAAAAAGCATATCTTGGCACAGGGTTTACAAAGTTCTCTTCAGTTTTACACCATTGCAGAACTCACTTAGAATAGTTTCAGGCTCTTAAATGTTCAAATTGCAACTTCAGAGAAATGTAAGCTCTGAAGTTAAGCATTTACACACCTTAAAAAAAAAAAAAAATCAGCATGTAAAATTTTTTTTTCTTTAGCGAAAAAATAATGATTTAAGGCATCCCTGTTGCATAACCTATGTTTTCATGAAATGTTGTGAATATAAGGTTGACAGGCTCTAGGCTAAACAAAGTGCACTGGTGATTTTTGCATATTGAATGTATTAGTGAGAGAGAAAAATGAAAAAAAAACAACAAAATCTTTACAAGTGTTTTGTTATTCATTACAGGAGATCAAACAATTGCAGATGATTGAATATATTTAGCTTCCAATGCTGCCTTTACTTTCACATGCTTTTGCTTGGAATTGTTTATATCTTAAGATTTTAATTTGATCATTATTTGACAACAGATTGTGTTATTCATAACTCTAGGATCAGCAAGTGTATACAAATAATCATTATTATTGAGCCATAGAGGGCCATGGTAATTATCGTCAGTATGGTTGATCTATGCCCAACATTAAGGCACTGAAGCTACATGTAGAAGTTAAGATAGTGACATATAAATCAAAACATAGATAGGAAAGAAAAAGCCAACTCTTGCCTACAATCTGCACTGGACAGATTGGTGACTCTCCATCGCCCTGGTATGAGTTGGTTATTTCAACTGTGAAACTCAGTTGCATTGAATCAGGACTAGAAACCAGGCAATCCTTGGCTAGCACAACAGACCAATGGATAGAGTAATCATTCTCACCAAGTCCCTTCTGATTTCAGGCTTATCTTGATAGCCTTAATAACTCTAAGAAGAAATATTTTTTTTCAGAAAATGCTTTTTTTCTTTAATATTAAAAAAATATATTTGAAAAAGTGAATTGATCTTTTCACAGTATTAAAAAAATTTTTGGTGACCTTCTTTTTACTTCCCTAAAAACTTGGGCTAAAAATATTTCCATGGTCAATCTTTGATATTCGTCTTCTTTTTCAAAGAAAAGAAATTTGGTTTCAACAAACAACAACAAAAAAAATCCCAACAAATATTCCCTCCAGTTCTGCCCTGCTTTAGGCTAAGTCTCTACTTCTCGATGATATCACACATTATGAGTTTTACTTTAAAATAAAGGTCGGGCTATTTACAGTGATATAAAAATACCTTTTATGGAATGTTAATACAATAAAGACACAAGAGTTTCTCACACTTCACATCTCTAATCACATACAGTAGAATTCCTGTAAACCAAAATTAGTTTAAGCAAAATATGTATTTTTTTAAAAAATGAAATGAGGGTCAGGCTGCTATGTATTTGTTTATTTTATATGCCTGTAAACTGAAAATCTTCTCAGACAAAAGTAAAGGCCCAGATCAAATTTCAGTTTATAAAGATTCTATCGCTAAAAAATAAATAGTACCCGAAGAGGTACGGCCTTTCAGCACTCTGACCAGGTCAGCAGTGCTGCTTCTTGTTGTGTTAGAGAATATTCAAATTCGTCGGTTCAATTAAATTGATGGTTTTTAGTTTGCTCTAATTTAGTATAAATATTCAAATCTTAATTTTATAGAAACAGACCTGATCAGATGTGTATAGAATCACACACGTGATGCATCATGACGATTCAGTTCAGAGTGTCAGCAAAACGCAAAGATCTAATACATTATCATCATCTGTATGTACAAGTTTGTTTATTTGTTGCGTCAGTTGAGGCCCTGCCTCTTGTAGTTGTAAAAATTCTCAAGCAATCTCTACAAATGTAACTAAAAAACAGGGATGTACAAATAAAGGAAATCACTTGCAAGTGAGGAAATAAACAAAGCAATTAATTTTATTTATTGTAAAGTTAAAATCTGGTTTTGGACATTCTTCATGTTATTGTCTTTTCATGAAAAAAAACAATTTCTTCAGGGTGAACAAAAGAGACAATGGAAAAGATAAACCACAGCTTCCTAAAATATTTAAAGACATGAAGATACAAATTAAAAGAGTAAATGCTGTGCATAAAAAAAAAAAAATCCATCTTATATTGCTGAATGCAAAACCAGTAATAGGTGGATATACCCGTGAAATTAAAAAGAAAAACTCAGGAACACAGGAGAAAAGAAGCAGAGGCAGTACAAAAAAATCAAATGGCACATGAAAAAAGTTGTCTTTCAACACGAGACCATACCATAAATTTAAATGTGATGGTCCCTGTCCAAATCATGTTACATATTGAAGAGGTGAATAACAAATTCAAAAGAAACAACTTACTTATTTATGAGTCTGAAATAGACAATTTATTGGAAATACTTAGATCATTAAAAAATTATCACGCTATCCTAGACAACAGGTTGAAAAGCCACTTTGAGAATGTGTCCGTGCTTTGAAATTTTGTCATTGGGTATAGGCACTCCTCTAAATACTGCAGTAACCAAATCCAAGTAGAAAAAAAATGCCTCAAAATGGGGATTCCAAAACTGTAACTAACCATTTGTCCTGGTTTGGTGCTTTTGACCTTTTGCCATAAAAACAGCCTTAAGGCTTTATAGTAAGCATGAAGAAATGGCTAATCTTAAGAATTTTATGTGAGAGCTAGGAACCACTCCAGTCTCATTTTGTGAGAATGCTAAAGAATTCTAAACACAAAAAATCAGAGGACATCAAAATAATAAAGTTTTAATCACCAAAATTTTAAAAATTCAAAGCAATAAGTAATTGCTTTAGGATGATCATCGTTCTTTATTACCAAGTAGAGTACTTTTCCCTTAATGAGCAAAGATAGAAAAAAAGTAAATAAATAAATAAACAACAAAGGGAGCTCCTTCATTCATCAAATTAACATACAAACATATGCTAGAGTAATAGTATGTAACTTGGCTATGCTATTGTGTTTGTCTTTTATCCTCTAAACTTCTCCGCAAGCACCACGGCCTTCCAAAATACATCTCCTTCTTACTATATTCAGAATTACTCTTGGAAACTAAACTGCCTCTGACACTGAAAGAGTATCAAGTTGGCTTCTTTAAGCTTTTTTTTTATTTTTCAGTTTATGCGACAAAATCAGCAGTTTGGAACTTAGCCCATTTGCAGCCATACTTGCTGAATATATGAGCATTAAATAAAAAGAGCTTCTTTCGTACACATCTGTCATTATTTGATCATTTTACTCTCAAATACAGTCGCTCTTTCTGTACCTTGAAGTTTACCCTCCATCACATTGAAAAGATAAGGTTTGTTACCATCACAGTCTTCAAATAGAAACAAATTTACCATAAAAAAAAAAAATAACAATTTAAAAAATCAATGTTGATCAATTAAAAAATAAATCTTTGAATACAGGAAGCCACATAGTATACACATACAATCATAATAAAATATAGGATTTATACCTGATTACAGGCTAAAAGCAAGCAGTGTTTGCAATAGTGCAAGCTGATTCATTTATTTACAACTAGTATACTTTGTTCATCAACAATATCTGTAGCAAGTACAGAGTTCACCTAAATCATTCTTTGAGATCAATGCCATTAATTAGATATATGCAAAGTTAAAGGCGTTTGAGGGGATATGAATTTATTTTCTCTTTCATCTTAGCAGTGAAAACTTGCGAGCCAGTTAAAATTGAGTCACATGTTTATAAATTTTATGCAAATCTGAAGGCACGAAACCACAGAGTGGGATCATTATTCATTGTTTTTTTAATGTGTTTTAAGACATGTTAAGAGAAACAAGGTCTAAATATCTACAGCTGCTTTTATGGGTCACTACTGCTGCAGAATGCCTTAACAGAAAATACAACCGACACACATTGGGAATCTGATCATACTGACATTGCAAGAGTTACAAAACATCTTCTGAAGTTTTATTAGCAATTTAAATTCTTTTATAATCTTAGTTTAAGTGTGAAAAAAAAATGCTATCTCTCAAGGGTATTTCCAGTTGTTACTTGTGTTTTCCTATCCCTCATACTTGAAAAACAAGGCATTCTGAACATTTCAGGACTACAGGTATTCTATTTTCAAATTTAAATCGAAACTAGATTACCATTAGTTTATAACGCTGAATTATTTTTTTAATGATTCAGCTCTATTTTGTTGTTTTTCGAGTTCACAAAAAGAGTTTGAAAAAAGACTTGAAGAACACAATCTTTTATGAACCAATGACTTGGGAATATTAAATCAAAAAGAAAAATAAAAAACTACAGTAGAATGCAAGTATACTCCTGTTGCATAAGTCAATCTCCTTCTAAATAGATCTTATATATTTCTGAAACATTTTGAGCTGCTGTTGCTGTACTGTTAAGGACAATGTCATGGATAAATTGATGGATGGATAAGTGTATGTTGTTCATGGTGCACCCACATTTTGAAAAGTCATTTTCCAGACATTCGAGACTTTTTCCAGCCTTTTAAGACTCAATAGCCACCATGGTTGTTCTCCCAAGACACTCACAGACTCATCAGAAATACATTAAATAAGAAATATCATTTATCTCTTTCATGTTCAAGATCTCTTAAGCTAAAATAATGTATGGAAAAAAAATTTTTTTTTTTTAAATGCCGTTTTAAGAGCTTTATCGAAATTCCCAGGGGCATCATCGTTATCATCAAATGCCGAACAATAATAGGCTGTCTATGTCATGAAACTAATATTACATATTTCAAGCCCCCACTTTAAAGACAACTTAAAATACAGAATTCAAAACCGGTTAACATTCTTTGATGCAAATAATCAGATCTACAAACTGCGCTAAAGGGTTCTAAAATGAAGAGACACAATGACCAGTAGCACCTAAAATTTATGCTGTCGATGTCTTTTGATCTTGTTGTAATTACTCAATAATGTGTCATGGCAGCTGAAATAAACTTCTTGTAATATGAATCATTCAACCTACTTTTCTTGGAAGACCATTTTTAAAATTTTGGTTTTAGGTTTTACAAAATCATAAAGATTAGCCTATTTGTAAGTGTATTTAATTTCACCTTGCATATACATTTCTCATTTTACCAACAATGCAATGCACTTCATGAGTAAATGAGAGTTTAAAAATAATTTTTTTTTCCTGTGACCCTTCCATTTGTTGATCAGGTAGTTAAGGAAAATAAATCAAGAAATTAATTCTAGATTCTTTTCCGTTGCTTAAAGACTTAATGTATTAATAAGAAAAAATTACTAGGGGTAACCAATACTGCTAATCATGATATTCCATATTTTCTATCATATCAGCAATTTAAGAAAAAAAAAGACAACAATAAAAAATTTGCTAAGAGGCAAAAAGTTCAACATGAGATAAAGCATTTACTGCTTTGATTTTCAAAGTTAGAAATACGGAATTTTTACAGACTATAACTGTAAAAACTTTACTGTCAAATGTATCAAAAGCAAATACGTGCAAGTAGCAGAGAGTTTTGCTTGTTATGATCAAACTTCTGTACAAAAAATTGTTGGTTTGCTCAAGCACAGTTGGTCCGCCCAAGGCAGTGATAATAGGTGGCCACGCCTGCTTTGCCCAGAGATGATCTACCTCACTAAAATAGCCCTCAAGAGACCAAATTCTTCAGCATGTCTCAAGAACACTGAGAAAATTCTAAATGCTTACTTCATTTCCAAGGGGCATTTTCTCTAGTATTAAAATAGCTAAGATATATCAAGTTGCTAGCAATACGTTGTTGTCATTTGTATAATGAGCACATGATTTCTCCATCCTGTTCATTCAATCAATTTTGTTGTCCTAGAAATATCACAGCCAGCATGATATTCAGGAAAACACATTATTTTTTGATAATTTCTGTTTTGAAACATGGATACATACCCACACATACAAAAATACACATGCTTTTAATTACAATTTCTAAACAATAGTCATATGCCCCTCTAATTTTCCCCAAAGGACTTATCTTTTTCCTAACTTAACAGTGTTTCCCAAGAAAAATCCTTGTTAGCACTGTGTGTAAGAGGTAAAACTGGTGGCTCCACCAATCGCCAACTTGCGTCCTCTCCTGACCTCTCCCTGAGCCTCCAACCTCCACCCACTGCTCCCTCATGGTCAGATTTTTCCTCCATACAACACATGGCACAATAGGGACAATTCTTGATGGTATCCCTGAAACTGGTAGGCTCGCGGGGTTGTTGTCCAAGGATCTGGCGCGTGGAGGCGTCAAGGGTGCCAGAATGACCCACAAACAGAAGTATACCTCCTGTAGGCAGGATAAACAAGACAAAAGAAGTTCACAAACACATAGAAATTCATGTCGGCGTAATCTTCACCAAGTGCCTAATCTGTCAGAATAGAAGATCATAATAATCCACACGTTTTGCTATTCTTCCCCACTTTTTTGTCAGTATGCCCATCAAATTTTCTAACACAAGTGTCTCTGAGTGTTCATTCAGGTATATTGAATATATTTATTTGATTTCTTTTGAACAAGCCCTTTGCATACTAAATTTCAGACAACTTATCAGCCATAAGATGCACTTAAAGCATTTCAATTTATTTGTGCAGTAGTTTCCCAAAAAGGAGAGAAGTCATTTGTAGATTATGTTACCTTGAACAAAATTATTTATACCCAGTGAAGGTAATAGTGTTACACAAAGTCATTTTCTCAACAAACTATAGGAAAGTTCATGATTTACACAAAATATGAAGAGAGGTCTCAAATGTATCTGCACACACAAAATGAGCAGTTAGTAGGGACTCAAAATCATGAACTTTCCTGTAGTGTGTTGAGAAAATTGCTGTAAACTTTTTTAGAGCATCCACATACACAAAGCAAAATATGTGTTTTTAGGTTGACATGTCAATTACAATTTGTTTTTCACACACTACAAATGGTTCAATATTAGGAAATTGAAATTCGTTTCATAAGAGCCAGACATAAATGTAAAATATCTCTTATGACTTACTAGGAGCGACAAAAAAAAAATGCAATTTAAGAAAAACAAATTAAGATGCTGAAGGCTTAACACTTTTAAGTTATTACTCTTGCCCACCCTCTGCCTTGTGTCTTTTTAGAATACTCTTGGTAAAGTTGAAGCTGCGGTTATAGTAATCTGCTATGGACTCTGTGATGCTGATCTCTGCTACTTTGAGGAAAGACTTGTACTCCGAGTCAACAGGGAAGCCATTTGCTTCCAGTTCTGCAGGGCTCATAAAAGGGGGAAGCTTGGGCTTGCACCAGCCCGCCCACTCAAACAAGCAAGGTTCCATTTTCAATCGACATGGTGATCTCATGCCTGGGAGACAAAAGAGCTGTAGTCATGTAATGAGGGTCAATACAACAATGCAAGTGTGGGAAAAAAAAGAGAGAAATAGAGAGCAGAAAGCAAGCAAAAGTCAGAAGAGGGAGAGTGTGAGAGATGTACTTAGTGGAAGTAATGAAATGAGAGAGAAATAAAGAAAAGGGGACATTCAAATATAATCTTACACCTTGGAGGGGGGAAGGGGGTCTCTTCTCCTGTAAGAACAACATAAGAAGGGGGGGGGGGGGGGGGGGGGNNNTTGAACCAATGTAATATTACACTTTAGTGAGGGAAAAAATAAAAAGGACAAAATGTCAACATAAAAAAATAACCCAAAAGGGGAGAGGTACTATTCTTAACATACAATCAATAAATGAATCAGTTCAACAGCATTGCATCCCCTAAAATTATATTAGAATGTTGATTTTTCTTTCTTGCTAGTTTGAATGATTTACTTAATTACTCTGTATATGTAGAATAGCATGTGTACATATGTGCATATGAATGTTTTTCATGAATATGTATGTAAAGTGCATAGAGCAGTGATTATACTACGCATTTTCATGATATAAATGTTAAATTATAATTATTATTATTTTCATGAGAGGTTCACAGAAACAGTTTGACCGTTACACCGCTGAAAGGAATATGTTCAACTACAGTAATTCATATACTACTCATCGATTGTTGAATTTTCATCTTGTCACAAAGTAGTACACCTATTATGTTTAAGACTGCGACAATAATCGCTTCTTTGGAAATTTATTCAAATTCCTTAGTCATCCGGATATTTACCAATTTGCATACTCAATGATTACTGCGAGCTCCAGGCCCTTATAATCCAAAAAAAACCTATTCTCCAGTTACCGATTATTGACAGTTGTTTAAAAAAGCAACTAGTATGTGTCAGGATGTCCGCTTGTCCTTGTGAGACCCTTAATAAAGAGTCCGTGGTTCAAATCCTAAAGAGAGTCAATTGCAAGGTATTTTCTTTCCCAACAACTGACACAGGAAAGAAAAGTGTAAAATAGCAACAGTATGCATTCTATACTCCTTCAAACTTTCAATTTCTCTCGGCTGCTTTCTAACATGCAACTCAAGAAGAATGCCCACTTAGCATATGTATGCAAAGCATTGTATAGGACGTAAGTTCTCGTGAGCGGAGGCCTAGCCCAACAGGCCAGAACAACGACCATGCGTGCATGCAAAATTTCATTGTCATGGTCATTCAACATGAAAATTGACAATTCTTAAACTACAGTTAATGCTTAACTATTTAAGATCCCTTGACGATTGTTGTTGTTGCCACTGTTGTTATTGTTGTTATAATTCTTATTATGGCAAATGTAAGAAAGGTGAAAGGTGTAGGAAAGAGGGGGGGGGGAATCAAAAAGTCCCCAAAAAGGTGTAAGATTATATTTGAACAGCTCCAAAGCAAACAAGCAAAAATATGAGAGATGGGCATACAAACATAAAGAAACAGACAGGTAGAGCAGCATAAACAAATTATCTAGAAATGTATATTTACATGGGACATTTACATGTAAATTTTTTTTTCTTCAAAATCTAACTTTGCAGGCCTAATCCAATTCACTCCTTTTTTTTCCCAATTCACTGCATTTTTTTTCTTCCATTTTACAAGATATAAAAAGAATAACCGTGTTCAGTTAATAAAATGAAGGTTCAGGGTCCATGTAACATCAATGTCTTCTCACCTTTGAGGATTTCTGAAGCCGTCTCGACACATCGCAGCGAAGGGGAGCAGTAAACAGCAGTCACTGCCCGACCTGCGTCTAGTAAAGCCTCACCTAGAGACACACAGAGAACAAATGAAAGTTTTGTTTTTTTTTAATTTTAAAGATTAACATGTAAATTAAAATACGTGAGAGCCATTCATAAGAAATTTTCCAACCTCCTGAAACGTAGGGTTTACTTTGTCTTATTCTGAGTACTTAATAGGAGAAGAAATGGATAATTGTGTCGCTTATTTGCAGTATAAGCGTGCATAAAAAACACAATTTACAAAAACAGACAAGCACTGTACTCTTAGAAAAAAATGTTTGCAAATGGTTGAATTTTGAACATTTTAAATTTGATACAAATTAATTTTGTGACCTTTGCATAGAAATGTGTTAATAATGTACCATGCTACAGTTTCTAATACAATAGAATTACTTTAAACCGAAATTTGAGAGTAGTTCAAAATCATTGCAGTTTAAACAGTTTAGTGTTTAAGGAGAGTTTTATTATTGACTACTCTTGGATAAGGAGCTCAACCTTTCCCCAGAAAAACATTGTTGGTTGGCTGAATGTGGAAGCGATGTGAACAAGGTCAAAAACAGAGTAAGCTTTAGTTCTTGAGTCTTACAATAAATGACATGGCTTTGATTCAAGCAAATCTAGATTACGTACAATTCCTGCTTACATCCCGTTTTCCTCCCATGCTTTCCTTCTGTGCAACCATAAAAGGATAGATAAGTCTAAGAAGAGCACACTCTCAACCGTCCATTCTCATTTATAACACCTTCAATACCCAATCACATCCTTGCTCTCCAGTGCTGGTAATGGATGAGTTACCCAAGCTCCTGACAATCATTTATAGGGAATGGTTGCTATAGGTTTGGTAATTTAAAGATTCTTCATTAGGCCTATCTTACTGCTTGGAACAAGGTGTGCATTTTATGATTTCCACCGTCGACCAACAGTAACAGCTTCTCCAAAAGCACTTAACTCAACAATGTACCACAGGCAGACTAAAAACAATCAGCACCATACCTAGGCTTATCGATTTACTTTTCTATCTGTTTAGTTACCTCCTCAAAGAGGTGGATGAGAATCTTTCTGTTTAAAGGTATTGCCTATCAGAAGTATTAGGCTTAACTCAAATAATAATAGAAAGACAAAGAAGAGACATGCACAAGCAAGCTAATTCTTTGTGGTTCATCAACCGCTACTTTGTTGTTATTTTTTTTTATATATGAATAATTCAATTAAAGAGGAAAAAAATTTACTGTCTATTTAATGTTCTCAAAAGTGTCACATCTGACTCATTGCAAATGGTCTCTAAACCAACTCAGTCTCCCAGTGCCAAACAGCTTGTTTGAAGTCTCTACTTAAGATATTAAACAAGCCAGCATCACAGCCTCAAGGGACTGAACTACAGTTTTATGGAATTGATTAAGGAAATGTTCTAATATTTGAACCTAGAAATGATTGATGGATGATTATGTTTTTCTATCATACAAAAAAAGTACATAAAAAAACTTGCTTATACTTTCAAAGCAGAATAATATATAATATGGAGAATGTTGCATGAAAACAGCCTAAAACAACTCAAAATCTTGTCCCACCTGTTAATCTGGCCTGGTGTCTGCCTATAAGTGTCAGTGGACTATCTTTGTCAAAATCTTTGACAGATGATCGGCGGACCAAAAACTTTGGACAGTTAAGGTTGATGGGTTTGTAGTGTCCTGGCAACAGAGGTTTTCCAGAGGTATAAAGATAATATATCATTCAAACTTTTTATACAAATAAAACACTTAAAATATCATAGACAGCAGGTGGTCACATAAAACTAAAGCAAGACTGGCTGTATATCCAAGTAGTTTCGGCAAAGAAAACAGCAAAAGCTTTCAGTGAGTTTTTAATTATTACGATTTAAAATTAATATCGTTCATAATCAAATAAATAATTTTGTAAGCTCTAATTGTGAAAAAAGAAAGCCTTAAGTTAAGATAAGAAATGATTTGTGCTCAGCCAAGACACCTTTTTTAATATTTTAAAGAAAGAAAAAGCACACAAATTATTGTCAGTTACTCAAAACTGAGATGTGCAATCAAAAACTTGTTTTCTAAAAAAGTAACATTAGGAATCAATGAGTTTCTAAAGGCAGAATGCCTTTTTTGTGTTTGATTTTGAAAATCTAATGTTTTGGTTTCCACATCAAAGAATTACCATCTGCATCAAAGCTCTTCTCGAACCAGGTTCTGTAAAAGGCAAAGTCACATCGCTCTCCATGCCTGACAACCAACAGTTTTCTAGGAGGTCTACGCGGCACTTCTGGTGGCTTGACATTCGGGGTCAGTTTGTTTACAGAGGAATAAAGACCTACTACACTGTCTGTGGCATTCCAAACATTATCATAATCACCAGATCCAGCTTCTTTCATGTCTTGAAAAGAATTTTCCTGTTTTCCCTCCTGGTCTCCACTGCTATGGTTAACTTTGAGTTGAGGGGTAGAGAAGTTGAAAAGGGTAGCATACCTTTGAGATGATTGAACAAATTAGAGAATGAAAAGGTGAATAAAATAGGTTGTTAGATTTTAACCACTCATCAAGAAAAAGAGGCCATATTCTAAAATTGGTCTATGAGAAGCACAGTACCTTAATGGTCTTATTATATTTCTAGAGGATTTTTGGAGAACAATGAGAACAATATGTAATAAAATCAGATTAATTTTAGAAATGGCTAATGTTTATATGATAATCCCAAATTAACATCTTACAGCTGCTTTAAATTTTTCTTATAAATTTCTTTAAAGTCCATGATACATATTTTTCAAAAATCAGGCCATTTGTAAGCTTGCATACATTTGTATTGTATTGATATCAAGATCATTTTTTAAATGAGATATATACAAACTTTATGTATTCTATTGCAGTTATGAGTCTTTCCTAGTTTCTGTCACATTTCCTCAGATTACTAGATAAGTATATGAAACAATATTTTGAAGGATTCTCAAATCTTAGTACATACTAGTAGCACAAGGCATAGTTTGGCTAACATCATTCACATCTCATAAATGTTGCTATACCTTTTCAAATATGAATTTTTCTCTCGTTATAGACTGTAAAAAAATTTTAAAAAACTGCCCAAAGGTGATTATTGACCTTGAAGTCAGCGTTTTTCATTTATACTCTGAGAATACTAGTAACTTATATTTAGAACATTCATGCTAGAGGTTCTCAGTGCTGAAAAAAATTACAGAAAAAAAACAGTGCACTCTCCAATGCAAGTTGAGGTGGACCTCTGTTAATTCCCTGGTGAGAATTTTGAAAAAAGGCAGTATTCCAACAGGGTTTTTTTGTACTGCTACTGATGGTCTTCAACATATAGCAAGAATTTTTTCTAAAAATGAGGACAAATTGTGACAGGTGTTGGGCATTACTGGCACTGGGGCTAGAGACTATGCCCTGAAATCTCATAACACAAGCCTCTAAAATCAGAAGGCTAGCCTCACAAAAGTAGTCAACAGGTAGCACTCTCACTCCAAAGACCCAAAATAATGAGTTTTACCTGTGAAGAGTCCACATCTCCATCTGAGCACACTTTGTGGTGAAGTTTCCGGGGAAGAAAGCGCTGACGCCAGTCTTCCAACTGGTTCCCTTGTACCAGCCATCTGGCGAGGTGTCGTGTTCCTCTGGATTCATGTAAACAAAATCCTCTGTGTTCAGCTCTAGCTCATCTGCTTGCTGAGGCTTGTAATGCTTGAGGACACGACGAACCTGCAAAGTGTAAAGACAAAAAATTTAGTCTGTTTAGATTCAATATACTGTGGAAAAGCTAAATGATTTTCTTTTTTATTGGAATTTATAAATATTTTCATAACACCAAAACTGGAAGTTATTCAGGAAGCCAGAGCCAATGTGATAAGTCAACAGTCTTTAAAATAAGTTTTTTGAAAATTCAAAGAATTTAACAAATTGATGGTAAAAGCAAAATTCTTTCTTATGTTATTTGTTTAAAAAAATAGCATAATTTTAAAATTTTATTTTGGACTACTAGGTGAAAAAGTCTATATTTCCACAGGGCCAATTAAAACCTTAAAATTTACACACAAATGATAACCTACAAAAATAAATTGTTAACATCCCCTTCAGATCTGGCAAACAACATAGGACCGGTTCCAACACCATTTTTCCTTACTAACCTCTGCTGTTTTCAATTCTGCATCTCTAGAGAACACTTGAATTTCCCAGTGCGCTGCAGCACTTAAGTCAATCTTCTGAGCAAGAGTCATCAATGTGTCATGCTGATCAGAACTGTACTGGAATGCCAGAGTCAGGTGAAGCTGTTTGAGCTGAGGTTTCATCTCCACGCCTGAGTACGGTCAAACCAAATAAACAATAGATGCTTGAAGCTTCTCAGATGTGGCACAAAAGCACTTTAATGAGAAATTTCTAATGGGATTAAAATCTTGATGTGGAAATACAAAAGTGGGCAGCAGTCACCCAAAATAAGCTTTGCTAGTTGCGAGCAAGGTCTGTGATTGAAGTACTAGGATAAACAGAACACATTATTTTCCTGTATACAAAAGGGAAATTTAATTTTATACAGCACATTTATTGCATGTTATTTTTTTATCCCTTCTAGTTAAAATCTGCAATTTACTTAAAACAGGCTGATCGGAAACTTTTTTAAAGTTTTAGTTTTAGCTGGTGCAGATAAGCTTCCCATGATTGCTATCTGCAGCAGGTATGATGTTACTTCCACCTAGCCAAAGATATATCATCTTGACAGGACCGGTCACAATCAGTTGCTCAAAATTAGACCACCTATTGACCAGGTCCTCAGGTCATACTAGCCTTACTTTTCACCAGGCAAGGCTGTAAACATTGACAAGGTGATGATTCTTTTTCAAGGAAGGTCATGCAGTATATGAAGAACAAGCTCTACCAAACAAAAATTATAAAGACATTGTCCAGACTTTTCCCTGGAGCCTCTCACACCAGTTACAATTATAGTATTAGCAATATTTTCTACAGAGCTTTTTGAACACCAGTTACAGTTATAGTATTAGCAAATATTTCCTACAGAGCTTTTTCAACACCAGTTGCAATTATAGTATTAGCAATATTTTCTACAGAGCTTTTTCAACACCAGTTACAGTTATAGTATTAGCAACA
>BLXT01004603.1:1671049-1681945 GCA_019648995.1 Plakobranchus ocellatus
TCTATCTATCTATCTATTTATCTATCTATCTATCTAACTTGCTCATTCTGTCCTTTTCCGTAATTTCATTTCGTGGAAACGAAACAGAACGGATAGAGAAAAAAAGGAGAGGCATCATTCAACTTGTATTTCATTATACTAGTAGTAAGGAGAGGGTGTTGGCGAAGAAATGCGAATGGAGCTGTGTAGAGTCTACTCCATTTGTACCATTAGAGCGTTCAAGTATTTTGTTAAACATTAGCGTCGTGCCTTGAAGTACGCGTGCGCCGGCTAAAAAATAGCTCTTAAGAATATAACTGACAAAGAAATGAATTGTCCTTTGATGGGGAACTGTTTACCCAATAACAATGATCAATTATAATGTTTTGAATAGTCTTTTCACTTGGCGTTTATGTATCGGAAAGCAATTTTCTTTTTTACTGCGTTTATTCTAGTTAGCTACGTATGAAGAAATGAAAGGCTTATGTATGCATGCATACAAGTAACATTTTAGATTGAGCGTTTCGCACAATCTCTTATCAAAAGTGAAATCTGTGAATAGTAACTGTTCAATATTTTATATTTCATTTCTCAAAGAGCCATGAGGTGTTTCATATTTAAGGATGTGTGAGACATGTCCTAAACAGGCACTTGAAGAGTAACTGCATGAATCCTACAAAACTGGTGAACAATAACAGTTTTTTATCTACTGTGCCTTCGTCAAGTTTTATAGCCATATCATTACCTTTAAATGTTCAAAATGTTGAAATATATGTAATATGCACATGCATAAATGCATATATATAAATTAATGTTATATATTATATATGTTTATTTATTTGTGTGTGTACATATCATCATTATCATCATCAGGTACCTTGTCTTGAACAGACATTGAAAATCATGTTCCTCAACTCAAACCTATTCTCAATTAACCTTATAAAATCGTTACCCTTGCCTATTGCCCATGACTTAAGATTTTCCATAAAAGTTCTTCTTTGTCTACCTCTACTGCGTTTGCCTTCAAATCTTTCCTTTGATTGCTAAGTGTTCTAAATCCTTGCGTCGGCAAATATGGCTTAAAAACTGTAGTTTCTTCTGCCTTATGGTTTTAATAAGTGATCGCTCGAGATTAGCCTCTTTCAGTACCAATTCATTTGATTTTTTTCTGTCCATAATATCCTAATCATTCCTCTGATGAACCACATCTCTACTGCTTCTAGTTTCTACGCTGTTTCTTTGTTTATTGTCCAACTCTAACTTACTGATTATACATATGTTTTAATTACCCTTATTTGGGTTGTCATATTTATGTTTCTATTTGCAAGTATTGGTTTCATTTTTTGGAATGTATCTTTGGCCATAGCGATTCTTTTACTTATTTCACTTGTGCATCTGCCACCTGACAGATGTTATCAGGTAACCTAGATATTTGAATGTTGTAACATGTTTGATTTGTTCGTCTTTGCTAGCGAGACTGCACTTGGGGTTAGGGGATCTTTGAGATAACAATACATTCCGATCTCTTTACATTCGAAGACAAGCACATTCTTTCGCTCTCTAAAACTACAGTATGTAGAAGTTTTTGGAGTTGTTTGCCAGATTCTGCTTTTAAAACTGTATTATCCGAGATTATTGAGATTCTCTCCATTTATTTTTAAGCCTGAAATACTATCAAGATTCCTTAAGATTATTTCTCTATATAAGTTAAAAAGATCAGGAGACATTACACATCCCTGCCTCACACCTCTTTTGATGGGTTTGAAATCACTATGTTCTCCTACAATTCTTACAGATGCAGTCTGATCCCAATAAAAATTTCTAACTATTCTCATATCTTTCCCGTCGATGTCTAATTTTTCTAGCACGGGAAACAGCTCTATATGTCTTACTTTGTCAAAGGCCTTAGAATAATCAATGCAATAGAGGTGGAGATCTTTTTGCATTTCTATACACCTTTCCATAAGCATTGACAGAGTGAATGTTGCATTTCTAGTCCCTTTATCAGGCATAAAGCCAAACTGATTTGGAAATATTTCTAGTCTTAGACTCTTGCGCATTGTATGCATCAAAACGCGTAACAGGATTTTTGTAAAATGGTTCATTAAACTGTAATTTTAAGGGGGTTTTTATTTAGATTCGTGTACATATATATAAAGCAAAAAGAGAAAAAAAGGTATTGAATTATATAGTTATACCGAGGAAAAAAAAGGTTTTTCTTGTGTTGCATTGTTACTTCATCATTCTGTAGGGCATTGTTTCAAATTACAAACTTGATTTAAATCATTTTTGACCTCTAGAAATACCGATTTTTGCTCTAGATGTTTTAAAAATGCAGTATAAAAATAAACGTTAGTGGTAGCTCGTAGGCCCCTCTTTTTCTTTAAAAAAAAGAAAATAATGAAGCATAGCCATGCAAGTGATACGCCTGTTTGGATTTTTTTTCCTTTTATTCTAATCAAACCATGGAATCTTATTGCAGCTTCGACAAAGTCAGCTTTAAGGTAAAAGTAAAGCATTGAGATCAAGACTTAACTAATTTCTTGATTTATCAACTCCGGAGTTTTTAAATTTGAGCTAGATCCAAGTTAAGATATGAGTTGGGAAGGTGACTTCTCATTGAACGCTATCTTTTCTAAGTTTCATTCTGTTCGTTCTAACCACTGCAGAACACATACCCTTTCGCTCAAAAAAAAAGAACAATTACGTTTTTGCAAAATGTCCATTTTACAATGATAGTAAAGACTGAATGAATACCACAGTAATTAGTTGACTTTTATATTCCATCACAATTGCAAAGCCTGTTTCAAATCTTTTTTTTTTCCCTTGACCATTAATTGAATTCAATTATTCAGAAACAAGCTCTTTGGCCAATTATACAAACATACATTATTGCATATTGTTTTCAATATTAGGCCTACATGACTGTGTCTGTCATGACCAAACTTTGTAAGAGTCAGACTATATTTTTTTTAAACATATTGTTGGGACTAGTGTAGTTATGTTTTTGAGCATAATTGGGTATTTAGTGTAGCGGGAACGTGGTTGTGTTTTACGTCATTAATTTGGTGTGTGCGTTGTGATTGGTTGGTTAGGCCACGTGACAACGGCAAGTTGGACAGAGCTGCACACTGGCGGGATCTCACACTGGAGCAGTGGAACACACTCACTCTATTCTTTGCACTGAACAATCGTGGACAGTCCTGGCTGCAAGTTGTAGCGGATTTGTCAGACTTCAGGAGATGTATTTTAATTTTCTACGACCCGTTGTATTTGGGTTTATACCACCTTTATTACCGCATAGAAGCGGCGAATTGAATTTGTATTTGTATTCGTATTTTGCTTGAGACTGTGTGCCTATCCAGACTGCTGGCGCAAGACGGCGCAGTCTATGAATTTATATTTCTCCTGTGAAATGGTGGTATCAAATAACTTTATGATTGTTATTGTGCTAGCTTCCCTCACGTAAGGGCTAGCGATCTGGATCTTTCAAGTACATTATTTTTTAGTGACGGTGCATTAGAACTATGATTACTATAAATTGTGATTTGAGTAACATTGCTCGTGTCTGAGCTGAGGACATAAATATATGAATATTCCCTGAACATCGTGATTTACCCTACTACTCTCGACAGGCTTCTACTGACAAGAATCGTCGATGGATTAAGTAGTTGGAAGCGTGTGCATGTGCGAGTGATTAGAGTGGGGGTTGTATCTATAAGTCTTATTGACCTATGAAGTAGTTTTTTTCGGGGAGAGTTTCCTCGTGGGTGGATTATTTTGTAATAACCTCATGTAATTGTGTAATAGCTTTATCTCGTAACGTTTAGCAGATTACTTTGTATTGCCGCGCCTGCGTGCGTGGACATTTGTATTTGGCTCACCTCGTATCTATCTGTCTTCTTCTTTGTGTGACTTTCTTACTTCTTTATATATTTATTACTTTATGATAATATAGTTTTTCTGTCGCCTATTCCCGGTGTTCTGCCTTTTGATTGTGTGAACCTCTTGTTGCAGTCGATGTGATTAAATTATTTACTGTGGTTGTTGTTTATGTTGTGTGTAGCCGTTGATAGGCTGTGTTTGCCCCCAACATAAATCAAATCTTGCGAGTTAGAAATTCTTAAGTTTTCCTAAAGATAGGTTGTTTACCACGAATTGGAAGATGTAAAATTTTATTTCATTATTAATTGCAGTGCATTAACCAGAACATTCGATTCATCAATAGCGATTGATTGAAAACATGTGATCGACATATTACTCTCTCTCTCTCTCTCCCTCTCTCTCTCTCTCTCTCTCTCTCTCTCTCTCTCTCATACACACAAAATCTCATTGGATTCCTAATAGCTCTTCTTTCTGAGCAACGTAATCAATCTACGTTTGTGCTGAGACTGAATCGGCTGGGACCACGTAGGCCATCTTTGGTGTATTATTTGAATCTAAACATATCATATTTATCACTTTTTTTCAGATTGATTTACCTGCAAAATGGTTTTGCATAATCTATGCTTCGTTTGAGTTTGGAAAATGTTTTGTACCCTATTTTTTTTTTTTTAATAAAACCAAGCATAAGCAAAACCATTGCCTCAAGCCACCACACTCAATCTTAGGATAAACTGAATGAATTGATGTTGAGAGCAAATGCACACACTACTGGAAGAAATAAGTTGCAAAATATCGTAAAAGCGAGATGTGAATAAATTTGTCTTTGGGACCAAAAAAAAAGAGCATCAATAAAAAATTGTCAGAGAAATGTTTGATTTTAAAAAAAAATTCTTGATTAAAAAAAAAACGGATGTGAACATCGGAATTTTTGCAACTAGAGTGAGAGACGGTGTGGGTAAGGGTGTGTGTGTGTGTGTGTGAGAGAGAGAGAGAGAGAGAGAGAGAGAGAGAGAGAGAGAGAGAGCATTTTCATCTCATATGAGAAGTTTGCACCTGTATTTTAGCGCCCTACCTATATTCATCTGCTGGAGCGTATTTACCTTCTTCTTTAAGGGTCCTGTCTGGAACTCACATTGACATCATAGTCCTCCATTCAAACCCTGTTCTCAGCTTACCTTATAAAACTGGTCTTACTCTACTCCCTGTTACCCATCAGTTACATGTTCGATAAAAGTTGCCTGAGATCACTTTGTTGTGGACTGGCTGTATACAAAAATCAAACCCTCAATGGAAGTTATTCTCTGTCCACCTCTACTGCGTTTGCATTCAGCTTATCCAGTGATTTCTAGATTTTTAAACCCTTGTGCCGACAAATGTCATCCAAAAATTCTAGTTTTTCCCGTCTAATGGTTCTAATTAATTAACTCTCATGATTAGGTTCTTCCATTGGACTTTTTTCCGCCCATGATATCCTCATCATTCCTCTGATAAACCATACCTCTCTTCCAGTTTTATTCGTGTATCCTTATTAACTGTCCCAGACACTCACATCCATACAATAGTACTGACCATACATATGTTTTCATTAACCCACTTTTTGTTTCCATGCCTATGTTTCCGTTTGTAAGGGCTGATTTCATTTTTTCTGGAATATACCTTTGGTCGTGGCTATTCATCTACTTATGTCATTTGTGCATCTTCCATCGATTTGATCGTGTAACTGATTTTATTTTTCTCCTTTGCTTACGAGATTGCATGAGGGGACTGAAAATGTCTTTGAGATGGCTTAGCATTCTGGGTTTTATTTTCCCACACTCAGGGCAGGCCTTTTCATACTCTAAAACAATGTATCTAAAAGTTTCTAAGTTGTTCACGGAATTCTGCCATTAGAACTGTATCATCTGCATAGTTGATACAAATAAGAATTTCTCCATTTACTTTTAGCCCATGAAAAGTTCTAGATTCTTCAAAATTGTCTCACTGTATAACTTAGAAAGATCAGGAGACATTTGACATTCCTGCCTCACACTTCTTTTTTAATTCCTTCAGATACGGTTTGGTCCCAGTATAGATTTCTAATATTAGCAATTACTCTCAGATATTTTTTGTCAATATCTAATTTTTCAAGCATGCGAAATATTTCTTTATGTTTGACCTTGCAAAGGCCTTAGAATAATCGATCAAGCAAAGATGGGGGTCTTTTTTATTTCTATACACATTTTTACAAGGATTGACTGAGTGAATGCTGCATTTCTAGTTCCTTTATTTACCTAATTAAGCCAAAACAAAGCAAGTAGGTGTAGTTTAACTTTCACCAAGGAATCATTTACATAATTTTATTTGTACTTTTTTCTTAAATGATTCCATAATATTTTAGTTTTCCATACCTCTGCTTACAGACAAGTATGGGCTTTATTTCTGTACGCCTTTCTAAGATTTTGAAAGTACTAAAGAAAACCGTGTCATCAAATCTCACAAAAATTCTTCTTAAATATGGCATAATCTGCTAGAAGTAAAAAAAAGTGTCTCAATCTCATTTAGTACCAATTTCTTGGGAAGATTCAAATAATATTTGAATTTTCCCTAGAAATTGGTATATGTGTGAACTTATGTGTGTCCACTTTTCTAGGCCATGTAGCCAAAGTACCAATATCAACATGTTCATAATCTCAACTGAGCACAAAAAAGAAAAAGTAATGATAATTAGGCATAATATGACACGCCTTATATAAGCGATTAATTGTCCGCAACAACCATCCAGTTTAGACTGAAAGTCTCAGTACTGTTGAATAAAAATTCGACTACTCTCATCATTGGCTTCTTGATAGAATATAACAAAAAAAAAACTGCAGAACAATGTATGACAGCTTTATTATGTTTGCAGAAATACTCTTTCAATCGGAAAAATACAGAACTCACCTCAAAAACATGTAAAAATTGTGTAAGAAATAGAACATTGTTATCGCTATTACAACTAATGGAAAAAAGTAGCATAAGCACATAACGACCAAAGCAAAATAACAAGAGAAGGAGCACACAGATTAAGGAAAAAAAGAAAGCATTTAGACGCTTTGTTTTCTAAATAAGTGGGATATTCATCTTAGATGGGGCAAAAAGAACGTTGAAAGAAAAAGTTCTAAGGACATTGGAAACAAAAATGATAATAAGAATACGGAATGATATAGGCTGCATAAGTACCGTATTACAGCCACAAATACCCGGATGCATATTTATGTACAAGGTAATAGTATAATGCATACACTTCTAATTATGTAAAGTAATGAACAAAAATATAATTCCAAACAGCTAAATACGAAAAACAAAATACATATTATAACGAACTGCCGATTCCAAACGGTGTAGTTATCTTGGCCGCGGGCAACCTGAAAAATATGTGGCTGTTTGGGAAAATATTCAATTTTTTATTGCGTTCACTACAAAGAAACTAATGAGTAGATCAAAAGATCTTGAAGATAGTAGGATGGTTGATGTAGATCAAATGATGCAAAAATTTGTGTATTGAAAGAGTCTATAGAAAAATGTAATCTCTCGCTGTATTGTTCGGTTTTGCTTCTGCAAAAGACCTCCTTAGTTATGCGTTAGATTTGTTTCCCAAATCACCTGTTTTCAGATAAACCAAAAAAGTGCATTTTGCTCAGTAGCATGGACCGTTACACCTTTTGCTGTACTGAGCATTTACTACCTGAACTTTGGATCCCCTGCAGAATGCAACGATAATTTTATCTCCGCAACTATTTTTTAGATCTACAATATACCGGCGATTAAGGTGAAAAAACTACAACGCCGATATAACGGCGATACATAAGTGAAAGAGTTAAAGATTGCCCGAAAATCCAAGCTTTCAAGAAATGTAAGGCTCTGCCAAAGGGATATCAAAGGCCACTACAACAGCCTATTTATACATTCTAAATTACAAGAAATAGGCAGTCGCCAAAGTTAGACCAGGGTCTTTTCATCAAGCTAAATTTATGAAGATATAGATCATTAAAATAGATTTCACAATCCCTTGTAGAGTGCAGATACCAAGGTTATTATTAAAAGCATTTTAGGCCTGTTATTTTTAAGATGAAAAAGAAACAAACTTTTATTTTACATCTATTTAGTTATATTTAGATAAAGAGCATGATTGCAAGGTTGATTCTATTGATAACAGAAAGATTTGCATTTTGTCTTTACTCGATTTATCTTCCGCATTTGACCCGATTGATCATTTCATTTTGCTTGAGAGACTTGAAAATACTTTTGGTATATTGGGTACAGCGCTGTTGTGGCTACGATCATATTTGGAGTACAGAACTCAATCTGTTCAGATCAATAACGATCGATCTGACATTACTGTTCTTAAGTATGGTGTTCCACAGGGATCTGTACTAGGTCCAATCCTATTCACATTGTACACCCAGCCTATTGTTAAAATTTTGACATCTCATAATTTCAATTACCATTTTTATGCAGACGACTCGCAGATATACATTGATGGCACAATTAAGATCTTCCAAATTTAATTTCCAACACCCAAAATTGCATTGAAGATATAAAAACATGGATGACAAATAATAAGCTTAAGCTTAATGAAGAGAAAACTGAGATCATTCTCTTAGGACACCCTCGTTTTGCAAATGATCTTCAAAATGTCACCATAAATCTGAGTGGTCATGAAATAACATGTAAACAAACTGTCAAAAATCTTGGAGTCAATATCGACCAATCATTGTCAATGATGGCTTTTGTAGGCTCGCTCTGTAAATCTTTAAATTTTCAGCTGCGCAGGATAGGTCTAGTAAAACATTACCTAACTGAAAATGTAACAAAAACACTGGTAACATCAATGATTTTGTCTAAGATGGATTATTGTAATTCATTGTTGATTGGTCTCCCCAAAGAATCACTCAATCGTTTACAAGTTGTTCAGAACAACGCAGCCAGATTAGTCACCATGTCGAAAAAGAGAGATCATGTTACCCCCGTTTTGAAAGACCTGCACTGGCTGCCGGTACAGCAAAGAACTGTCTTTAAAATCTGTGTAATCTGTTACAAGTGTTTAAATGGCATGGCACCTCTTTACTTACAAAGTGTTTTACAAAAATACAGGCCTGCCAGAAGTCTCAGATCATCTGCTGACACAACTATTCTTTTAAAACCTTCCAAGAACTTTAAATACTATGGGGAACGCTCTTTCTCTTATATTGGGCCATCTCTTTGGAATACACTGCCTTTTGAAATCAGAACAGCAGGCTCAATTGATATTTTTTAAAAAAGACTCAAATGTTTTTTATTTGAACAGACCTATTCTGTTTAGGCTGGTTTTGAAAATGAGCAAGATTATGTTCTCTATTGTGTTGTGGTGTGAGTGTACGTAGAATGCAGTGGTTTGTGTTTAAAACTGGAACGATAGAGTGTCAGGATTAGTTTTTTGTGTATGTTCCTTGAAATATTGTGTTGTTAATTACTATTTTTACTGTTATTTATTTCAATTCTGTAGGCTATGCGCATAGAGCATATACCGGTGCCCCCCCTGGAGGCTCAGGTGGATATGCGCTATATAAATGTAATTTACTTACTTACTTACTAAGGTGACAGGCAAAATTGCGCTCGGAAATGTAAGAATGTAACTGATGAATAAAACTTAGGGCTGTTTTTTTTTTAATTATTTGTTGTTTGTTCTTTTTTTTAATCGAATTTTTACATAATCTTTTTGTAATGACACCTTTCAAATAACACATCTAACAATAGACGTCGTGAAAATAACCTGCGAGAAAATTTCATCTCTACGTGATCGTACTGAATTTTGTGACTTTCAAGAAATTGGGGAAAAGAAGGAATGGAAAATTAAGGAAAAGAAAATGAAAAGAGAACGGTTTAAATTTTGATTATCACAGAAAGGAAACAAAAATGTAATCTAGTCTTCGGCTGCTAGCAGATGTATTAGTAAGAAGTTGTGACTTTTAATCTCCTTTTTATAGTTGTAGGCCCTATTTCTAACATATAAAAGGCTTTACTCTATTCTAGAATCGAAAATTCAAGTGGTTTGACAAAGCTTTTCATCTATACAGAAAAAAATATTTTAAAAAAGCGAAAAGTAAAAGTTTAGATCAGCACTTCGCTGTTTCTATTAATGACCAAATAAATCTGCTACGATACTTTGGATCGTCTGATCTGTCAACCCTGCAGTATCCACGTTTTTGTTGCCATGTAAAAATAATAATAATAATAATAATAATAATAATAATAATAATAATAATAATAATAATAATAATAATAATAATAATAATAATTATTATAATAATAATAATAACTATAATAATCCTGGTGGCTTAAAATAAACAAATTATGTTCATGGAATATTATTACTCTGCGTTCTTTTTTTTTTTTTTTTTTTTTTTAAGACAAACAAGTGATATTTAAAATAGGCCTATACAAAAAGACATGATTGTGGGATCTTCCGTAATACGCGCAGAACAAGAAGGCCTAATGAGCATAATATCCTTCATTTTGACAAAAATTAATTGTTCTCGGCTTATCTGATAAACAAGGCATTTGAACGAACTGTTGTTCTTATGGTTTTAATATTTTTATCACGAGAGCTTCAGGTTTGTTTGTTTGTTTTTAATTTTTTGAAGTGCGCGGAAGCAAGGCCTAATATCATCACAAACTAGGAGCCTTTTCCTCCTCCTTTTTTATTTATTTTTTGTTATTGTTTGTTTTTTATTTTTTTGTAATTTCAGAGTGCAATGACCTCTTGCGCTGATGTAAGCTCAGATTTTAAAATTTTTAAGAAAGAGTTAATATGAAGTAGGGCAGGAACAATGAAAACGAGCAAAACAATTTTATCTCTTTTCTTTGCTCAGACATAACCGGTATATCGACCAATTTTTAAAATCGAAATAATATCAATGAACCCTTTTTTTTTTTTTAAACCAATTTGTTATTATTAGAATGGACAGAAATCAGTTTTTTGGTTTCAAAAAAGAAGACAATTCAAAATTAAGAAACACTTCGTGTGTGTGTGGG
>BLXT01004605.1:85870-98460 GCA_019648995.1 Plakobranchus ocellatus
AAACAATCATCAGACAGATAGGGTTGTCATGGAAGAACTCTGGAGAAAGAGTATTAACAATCATCAGACAGATAGAGTTGTCATGAAAGAATGTCTCAAGATGCTTCTACTGAGTCAGGAGCTGCTAATTACAGATTTGAGAGAGAGAGATGAGTAAAGCAAACATTGTCCTCAACGATGCCATCACCTAACTTTCAAAAAGCCTGAGAAAATTTTAGACACTCAACCTGTGCAGGGCCCCATGGCACATTCAGACAAATTGAATTAACTAAGGCCAAACATAACTATCAAATAAGACTGGATTATTCTGAATGATACAAATTAACAAGTTGAAGAAAGTATTACTCTTACCCAACTGCTCATCAAAGTAGCAAACAAGGACATTTAATACTCGCCTTTTATTGGACTTCTGAGAGCTCTTATCAATAATGAGGGGAAAAAGGAGACGTCTTCATCCTGCTAACTAACCTTTCATAGCTTTTTTTACCCATTTTCCAGGTTCGTGGACGGAAAGAAAAGGAGAAAATTCTCTGACCCAGGAAAATTTTATGACAATCCGTAAAAGACGGATTTCCAGCTTTAGCCAGAAAAGTGCCAACTCTGTGTCCGTCGTTAAAATGATTCCAGGAAAATAATTTCCTTACTTTCAACTTGATACAGTTTTATCCCAGCTTTATCCAGTTTTTATCAGAGAGATAGAGACAGAGAGAGAACATACCAGAAAGGACTTAAGCAAGAAAAAATGTTGAAAAAAGAGAGTGACAAAGCAAATAGGGCTGTACTTACTAGCTCAGAAATTTTGTGACAATTAATTATAAAGATTATGCATCTTCTTTTTGTTCATTGCTTTCTCTTTTTTTGGTGTTTTTTTTATTGATTTTCTGTTACTTCTCAACTGTTCATCTCAAAAACATACTTTCAATGCTGGATGGGATTATGAAGAACATGTCTTGAAACAATAAGAACATTTGAAAGCAAGCACTATTGATCTGACCATTTTACCTACTACTGTAAGTGACAAGAATCTAAAAAACAAGAAAGTCCCAAAAACCAATTTATACACCAATACTTTGTACACCAATAATTGATGGACTCACACATGTCTTCAAACAATAAGGACAACTGAAAACAAGCAATACTGATCTGAACATTTTACCTACTACTGTAAGTGACAAGAATCTAAAAAACAAGAAAGTCCCAAAAATTAATTTATAAAAGTCAACTGTCACTTTTACATTTCTCACTGATGGTATTCTAAAGAATATATCATGAAACAATAAGAATAACTGAAAATAACCAATGTTGATCATTTTATCTACCACCGGAAATCACTAAGTGACAAGATTTTTTGGTTTTTTTTGCTTTAAGGAATTCCGTATCAATACGGAAGGTCTCCCACCCTTGTAGTCTGTTCAAATTCTCAAACTAAGTCAGACAAACAAACCTCCTCCATTGAGCTGCTTCCCTCTCCTCTCCTGTGGCTTTTGCCTCCTGCCGTAGTGTTAGTGAACTCGCTGTCCTTGTGGGCATGGGCGAGAGCTAGCAGGACCCACAGGGCATGGTGAGGGTGGTCTGTGGCCACGCGCTCCAACAGCTGTGCCACACAGAGGGTGTTTGAAGAGCCAGGGGGGAAATGAGGTACAGACGAAAAGAAAATTTGAAAAATGGCAATATAAGTTTGCTACAAAGATGGTTAAAATTCTAATTGCATGTAACCTAGATAATTATGTAAATAATCATATCCCCCCCCCCCCCCCCAAAACTGTCAAGTAACAGAAGAATCCACGAGTCCTCAAATTTCTTCTAAAACCCTGAAACCTTCCATTATCATAAAAGAGTTATAAATTTATTGATTCTTACTCCTCTAGAGCCCAAACTTCAATTCTGCGAATAGCACTTATGAGGAAAAATACATAATTTGTCCTTCCTTGTTAGACAGCACGTATACCTTTTCACAAAGCCAATAAATCTCTGTTCACAGTCACAAAAGCTCACAGAAGAAAGATCTGGTCCATGTCAGAGATTTAAAATGCTCAAAATATGCATAGTCAAACAGCAGGATTAATCTCCACACATGGAGGAAGTTTTCAGATAATTCACACATTGTGCCATGTGCCCCTGAGTCACAACCTTGTGAGCTCGACTTCTTTCTTTTTTCCTTCAGGTAACCCAGAGAGAAGTGAGAAATTTATATTTAATTTTGTTTCAAGACATAAATGAAATTTCAGTTCATCAAAGGCTTTTTGGCACTGCTAGTGACAGACTCAGAGCCTTTACAGAGAGGTTCCTACAGATTTCAGGGCAAGTAAACTATGACTAGAAGTAATCTAACCTTGGTAAGAGTGACTTGGAAACCACCATCATCATCATCATCATCATCAGCTGCCATCCCCATCCTAGCTGCCAGTTGATAGAACAGCAGCAGAAACTTGTGGCTCTGGATCATCGGCACATACCTCTTCAGGGATAAGAAAACATGACAATAGTAATAAATATTAGTCAGAGTATCAAACAAGTAACAATACTCACCTCATTTACCTTACATCAGTCTGAATGTTTTTTTCAAATATTCTTAATCACAGAATTTTAATCTTGACAGATTGCAAAAGCTATGATAATTCTCTTTTCGATGGTAAAAGTAGAAAAAAGGACTAGTCCTTTAGCTGATAGACACAGTATAGCGTAGGAGTTCCTCTTCCCCACTGCCTTCTGGCTAAATCCCTTTAAGTGCAAGAAACTTTGGTGTTGCAAGACAAAACTTCAGAAACTGAATTAGCCATATCTTTTTTAGAAAACAATGTGCTGAGATTTCTTTCAGTTCTGTCACATAACAAACAATAATGAAATTTAAAATACATGAATAAATAATGAACAAAAATGTTATCTTCCCAGTTTCTTAAAATAATAAAATATTTTCTTTTTGAGAAAGAGAACCTGAAAGGTTGCAAAAGATGAATAAGTGTTCGCAATTATAAATCAGTAAATTTTTCGGGATGCATACAATATCATATGAGAGAACCTATTGGTCATCTGAAAAATATATCCCAAACATTAGTAACATTTTGCCTTTCCACAACTTACGTCAGAAACTTTTATCTGTCATCAAAACTCTTTTTGAATACCTGAAATGCTTTGTCTTGGAATCTTATGACAAGCTTTTAGCCCCCCAAGGCAAAGCAAAGAGAATCATTTTAGCCCCACTGCCAGGACTAAAATAAGCTGATTCCAACCACCCTCTTCCCACCATCAGTTGACCTCTATCTCCCTCTGTCCACCACCTCCTGACCTCTTTACTCCCTCCCCATTACTGACTGACCTCTAACACCCTTTCCTACCAGCTGATCTCCACTAGCTCCTCAGCTGACCACTACTATCCTCTACTGACCAGCTAAAGCATAGGTGGCATAATGTGAATATTGTCCATATAACTGCAGGGACCTTCCTGTCTCAACTTCAGGCCCGCCATTAAAGCTTTTGATCTGATGAGGGGTGGATTGAAAACCAGAGATCACCCTTGTTATGGACTGGATGTATGCCCAAAAACCCAAACCCCACATACTGACCTTTACCTACCTCTCCCCACTGACTAACCTCTATCATCCTGTTGATACTTTTGGCGGCGGAGTTGTCAAACCACAGGGCTACCACCCGAGAGATGCGCAGATCGTGCCGGCTTCCTCTCCGCAGACACTGTAGGTAACCGTCCAGAGCTCGGTACAAAAACTGACCTTTGTCTTCCTCCATAGCGGCTATCTCTCGCTCATCTATGTTCAGATTTTTTTCCATCAATCTCACTGTCAAGCTGACGCGGTGGAAAATTTCATAATGAAACAAAAATATTTTCAAACTCATCTTGCAAAAATACCAGACTTTCAGAACTCACTACAACATCAATTAAAGATTTAAAAATTTCACCAGGGGGTCACAAAATTTTGCAGCATTGCCTCTGAGGAAGGATCGGCCGAGTGATGAAACAACATAATACTTTTGTAGTTCTTGAGGATAAGGCAAGATAAAGCTAAGTGTCAACTACGTATTGATATTTGTGTAATTCTGTATATTGACACATCTTTCTTCCCAGCACATCAGGATCCTGCGAAAATGACATTAGAAGGCCAGATACCCTGACAAACAGCACCATATAAGATATACCAACTATCAAAGATGGAGAATATATGTATATATATGTGGAATGGTTAAACATAAGCAATAATAAAAAAGTACATAAGGGTGGGATGGCTTAGTTTGAACATTCATACACATATGTACATTGAACACATATATATATATGTACAGAGACAGTTAAAAGAGCTTTTCTTGTAATCACCTCTGCACACGCATCCTTCGAAACTCCTCTAGTTCTGACTTGGATTGCGACAACAGCCGTAGCTTCTCCTCATACACTGGAGAGTGCATGTAATCTGCTATCTGCTGGTACTGTTCGTCTGCAAAACTTGCCAGGGAAACAAATGCCTGCAGGACAGTCTTGTCAGGGAACAGGTCTTCAGGCTTGTCTTGAAGCACGTCTACCGCCTTGCAAAAAAGAGGAAAAAAATATAACACTAACCATGTTATCAGCAAAATAAGAGTGTCCTGAAATAGATTGCATTTAGTTTTTCTCATATATTTCTATCCCTGTAGAACATGAAATGGTATATTTGTAGGGAAACCAACAGGAATGCTGGTGAACTTAAAAACACTTAGCTTTTTCATAATTTTTTCAATGAAACTCCATGCTTACCCTATGGAAAAAAGTCAAAAACATCAATGATGACATACTAGCATGTCCTTCTACTAGTGCATGGCTTGAAGGAGTCTCAAAACCTGAAATCACCATACAACTTCATGACGCAAACTTCTTGCTTACCTTCTGGAAAAAGTCATTCATGATGACAGATGGGGTTTCAGATTTGGTCTCAGCCAGCCAGTTTCCATAGAGAACCAGACTTTGGAGCCGCATTGCTGGATCAAGTTTCTGTGCGGATTTCATCAGAGAACAGTGGAGATAAAACGTTTATGAGGGGCTTTTGTCAGACTTTTGCTACAGCTCAATGCAGACGCTGCCAGCACTGATGACAATACAAATTATGGAGATGCTATAAAGTGGCTCAAATAAACAATAAAGCAAATAACAAATATTCAGTTAACTTTAACACTATGCGGAAAAAAAAATTCTTTTACACAAGGAAAAAAAAAATTTTTTTCATTCCTTTCAAAGAGTAACTGAGTTGCACATCTTTCCTTTTTCAATCTCTGCAAAACGTGGATGGCTTTCAACGACAAATTGTTACATATTTAAAAACAAGATTTGTAGTCTACGTGGAGATTCTCTCTCAAATAATCACCTCAATTATGGTCACTCTCATCAAATGACCAATGACCAACAGATCCAATAGCCTCCTCACTCCTCTTGCTTCCACAAAATTAACTTGAGGTGCCAAATTTTTTGTGTTAAAATCCTTTGTCTTCCACCAAAACATAAAAATTTTACAGACTTTAATGTGTCAAAAAACAGACAGAAATTGTTCTAATTTGAAGATGACTGACCTGGCTGTGAGACTGTAGCAAACCGTAAAGGATGTTTTTGGCGATGTCCACCTCAGACCTTGCCCAGAACAGTTTGGCCTGCTCTAGCAGAAGCTGCTCGTATGTCAGATCACCTAGGTCTCTGCCACTCCTGGTGCATCGCAGCTTGAGGTGCAGATTTTGAATGGCTCGCTCTGCTACCTGGAAATAAATATTTTAGACAATTGTCGACCCCAGAGTTTCAAAACAGCGGGTGTTAGTTTTATGCCCTCACACTGAAGAAGCCGAGAGAGATCACAGTAAGAAATCATGAGTTCAATTCTTATACAGAGCCAGCAGGGAAACAAATAAAGTACAAAGGTGACGCACATAGACAGTTTTAGTTCTAAGGATTCAGAGATGCTTTATTGCGGGAGTAAATTACTGAAATCAGAGTGGTTGGCAGCTCTGCCATCTTAATACTCCCTTTCTGAAAAATACATATCAAAAAGTCACATTTAGTCAAATCAGTCTGAGTATTCTACGATGCATTTGCTGATTGCTCATTATTGACTGTGTCCCTCCATTTCTCAAACTCATATGGTCCCACAAAGGAACTGCTACTCCTACCAGTCCTTTTCAGCTGGCAATATCAAGTGATGCCCCTTTGAAGATGACTGGAGATCACATAGATGTAAAAAAAAATTGTTAAAAGTTCAAATGATCCACAAAGCTAAGTCTGCTTTAAAAATTGACAAGAATTACTAAAACCATCATTAGAGACTTAATTTACAGAAATAAAGACTGGATTAGAGAAAACTTCTCTCTACATACTTCTTCCATAAAAATTTTTAGCTGTCTAGCCCTGTAAAGTCAGACTCTTTCTATCCACTGCTCACCTGGAAGTGTTTTGCCTTCCGCCCCTGTAGTGCCAGATTCCACAGGGCCCTCACTTCCATGGCCTCTCCTTGCCTCTTGCCACAGCTGACAAGCGTACGATTCGTGGCTGCCATCAGCTGCAGAAGAGATTCCTGGAAGCGGAACTCGGTCAGCTGACTGGATGATGGCAGTGTTTGCTTAATGCTAGTGACAAACAAAAACAATCAGAGATAACATCGTGCAAATGGGGGTGTAGCACACAATGTGTGAAGTCAAGTTGCAGTTCTGCATGACTGACTTTGAAAAGAGACCATCAACTACAGGGGTTAAGACTATTCACTTCTCTATGTGGAGAGCTTTCTGTAGACCTGCTAAAGATTTTCAGTGCATAAAACAGTCGAAATTTCCACTTCTTGGCTTTAATATATTTTGATTTAATTTCAGGTTTGTAGACTCACAACTCGACTCATTGGTTTGATTTTGTTTTTATAAATTTCCCTGACTAAACCAAAATATCCTTAATTCAAAAACATTTCTAAGGTCCCCTGAATTTTGGTTTAAGTGTTCTTCAGTAAATGTATACAGAGAGCAAGAGATGGAGGGTGAGAGAGAGAGAGAGAAAGAGAGCAAGCTGCGCTTTATAAGACAAATACAAAAGTAAAAAAGGTATGGGCCGAATACAGAGACAAGAGAAACAGGAAACTGCTAAATAGAGATAAACTCTAAATAAGTAAATTCCATGGAAAATAAAAAATAAAAAAAAAACTTCCATGGCTATCAAGAAAACATCTATTTCCTACGATTTTTTTGGTTGTTTCTCTGACGAAAAAATACCCATTTCCCATGATCATTTTGTTCTTTCTTTCTCTGAAAGAACAGCCCAGCTTAAAAGAAGGAAAACTGACTACCTAATATCTGCAACCTGCAACTGTAGGAGCATCTGATCTAGATAGCCCAGGCACTGCAGCTGGCTAAGATAAGGGTACATGTGCGTACAGGTCTCCACATCAGGGTCAAAGCTCAACACTGCCTCCATCCTGGAGAGGGATATTGAAATAAAATCTTCATTTCAGGTCAGTCACTCTTCAAACTGGCATTGAAAGGGAAAAAATCACTTCATTTATTGTTTTACATTTCAAATAAAAAATACAGAAATGTTTGGAATTGGTAAAAATGGCTTTCAAAAAAATAACTCAGACGGCTTCACCAGTCAAGATTAAAGAGGAACACAATCTCTCTTTCTCTTTCCTCCTTCATCTACCTATCTCCTTTCTTTCCTACCCCTATCTCTCCCTATTTCTTCCCCCCCCCCCCTCTCTCTCACACAAACCTGGCAGCTTGCAGTGATTTTTTGGCGACATCCAATTGCCCATCTCTGATTGACGTCAGACATCTATACACAGACTCATGGAGAGGCGCATGGTCAGATTGTCTGCAAATACAGGAGGAAAAACAATTAAATTGTCATCAAATACAGGTGGAAAAACAACCAAATTGTCTGCAAATACTTAAAGAAAAAACAGCTGAATATTTATTCCTTTCTTTCGTTTTTTTTACACATAAAACATTACAAATTTATTTCAGAAGAAGATCATAATACATCTGCATCCACATGCTAAAAGATATATTTTCAGTGAGTTAAAAACTATTTACTCAAAACACAGTTTGATAAATCCAATGATAAAGCCTGTCTACACTGTATCAAGCTTGGATACAATTTAGATTGTAAAATGAATACTAAAACTAAAGGCATTTATTGCTTCAGTCTTGCCTTGTCTCTGTGTGTTACCTGGAAGGCAGAGACAAATCCCACTGGCAGAGCCTCCACGCTGCCTGATGCTACAATTTAGATTGTAAAATGAATACTAAAACTAAAGGCATACATTGATTCAGTCTTGCTTTGTCTCTCTGTGTTAGCTGGAAGTCAGAGATAAATCCCACTGGCCGAGCCTCCACGCTGCCTGATGCTACAATTTAATACCAAACCTAAAGGCATTTATTGCTTCAGTCTTGCTTTGTCTCTGTATGTTACCTGGAAGGCAGAGATAAATCCCACTGGCCGAGCCTCCAGGCTGCCTGATACCGCAGCTCATCCATGTCATTTGGGGCTGCACTGGCACCTTGTGTAGATACTGCAACACCGCTGGGATTTCCTGACGAATCCTGAATTCTGGGCAGGCATTGTTGCAGGACGTACTCGGCCCCACAGGACTGCAGAACCTGGATGGTTTCAATGAGAAGTGCTGGTGAATCACACGTTTCAAATTGTTCCTGTTTGTCTCATTCAAAGGTGAAAACATACTCAATCCGCAATTTGCTTCTTATGATTGACCAACTTTCAAACTGTAAAAGATTGTAACAAATTAGCTGTTCCACAATTTATGAGCACTTAGATGTACAGGTGGCTGTGGATCTGTGAAATGTGATACAAATCCATAACTGAATGAGTATTAATATGTTGCCTTATTTATATCTTATAGCGTGGCCGTTGCTGCACAGCCTCATGCTTCTTTCCATCCTTGTCGAGCTGAGTCCAGGTGGTTACAAAAGGCCTCTTTGGATATCTGAGCAAGTTCACAAGCCCCTGAGCCAGCAATGCCTTACATTTAGCCAGGAAAAAAGATAAAGATTTTGTAGCACCCAAGAGTTTCTACCTTAAGTATCAAGTGATATCAAACATTGTAAGACTCCCCGAAAAGGTGGTGAGAGAATTTGGATGTAAAATATTGGGACCTTTCAAAACTATCTCTATACATGAAAGAATTTTAATGTAAAAATATTCAGAATTATCAAAACAATCTCTATGCATGAAAGAGTTTAGGTGTAAAAAATATTCTGAATTGTCAAAACTAACTCTATACAAAAAAAACTTTAGGTGTAAAAAAATATTGAGAATTATCAAAGCAATCTCTATATTTCTAACACATATTCTTGATGCAAAACTTCTCTTTTTCTGGTATCTCAAAACAAATGTTTTTTGGTGACCCACCTGTAGCAGAGGTGTTATTGACTCTGATCGATCACTGGACAATGCAATGTCCAGGGTTGTGAGAGCTTTGTCTTGTTGATGCTCATGCAAGTACGTCTCCACTCTGTGCGCACATACAAAATGACATCATTAAAATTGACGAGGACAACAGCAGCAGAAGTGGTAGTAACAACAACAATAATAATAATGACATTAATAATAATAATAATCATAATATAATTAACAAAACCAACAGGACCAATAAAATAATTGAGATTGAAAAAGAAAAAAAAAAGCAACATAAAATTTCAATACATAAGTTTTCTAGAATACAGTTTAAAGCAAACCTTGTCCTCATATCAGCTTTCTTGCCAGCACCGCAGCCGTAGATTCCATCAGGGTCCCCGATGTCCTTGTGAGCCTCCATCAGGAGAGTCTGGTACTCGCCCTGGTCGCTACACACTGGAGAAGTTAGCTGGGATCCTTGACCTTGACTCCCATTCACTGGGTCAGCATGGTTCCGTTGGTGTGGCCGACTTTCCACAGCTTGCCTGCAAGAAAAAAAAAAGATATGAGAATTCTTTTTATCTGAACTAAAACAGCATTTAGAAAATAATTCAAGACTAATGCAAATGAAATGAAAATTCCATCTTGAACACAGAGAAACACCCTAATACTTTTTTCTTTGAGTTTTGCAAAAGTGAAAATTGGACAGAGCCAAGGTATGAGATTTTTAATGTAAAAAACAACTTTAATATGGGAAAAAAACAACAACTTGACAATCACACCCATTGTATGCCTATAATATCCTGTAAATAGGACAAGGTCTGTAGGTATTGGTGCCTGTACTGAGTGAAGCCCCCACCTTTTCATGCCCCAGTGAATCTCTGTGAAGAGGACTGTGGAAAAGCTTGCACCGCAGTACTGGGCTGCCCGAGCCACCTCCAGATAGTCCAGATCCAGCCACAGATTGTTCTGCCAGGCTGTATGCTGTTCGCCCGTACTGCAATATATGCACACAGTGTCAGGGATGTGGAGACAGAAAATAGACAGATTTACAAATCAAATCTTGAATTCCTCAAAAAATTTGTAAGCTGGTTAAAAAAACATTTAAATATCACAAATACTTTTAATTTTTATGTATCAAGTATTTTTGCCTCTTTGGGGTAGAGGCTGTTCACTGAATAAATGATCTTAGCTTTGCAATGCACTAAACTTGCATTCTCTGTGTTTACCTTGGTGGGGGTCTCTTCTGTGTTCTCAGAAACTGAACAACAGACAGCATGGTCCTTATGGATTTCTTGTTCATCACCATGGGGTAGTTCACTGAAACTGGAGAATGGGAGGAGAGAAAACAAGGTTTGCTTACTCACATTTCTGAGAAAAACATATGTAAGCTAAAGTAAGGGATGATGTGACAGTGAGAAAGAGAGAGAGAGATAGAAAAGAAGGCAGATAGAGAAAGAGAAAGAAGAGAAGGGAAAGAGGGAAAGAATGAAAAAGATAGATAAAGAAAAGGAGACAGAGAGAGAGAGAGAAAAAGGGAAGAGAGTGAGAGATAGAGCGAGAGACCAGATAAAGAAAGTATCCTATCGATTCAGAAATGGCCATTGGGTTCGTATAACCATAGTAAGTCAGTTGAAAAAATTGCATCAAACTCTTTTCTGTACCCTCGTTTTGTGGCCTCACTATACACTTATATCTAACTGCTCTCTACAGATTTGCCCACCAGACGAGTGCTGGCTTGCTCTCTGCTGCAGGCAATGAGTGTGGAAGAACACGGCAAACTGTCGCGACAGAATCTCCCTGCAGGCGTCTGCTCCCTCTCTCAGCATCTCATGGACAAGATAAGGCAGGCCGGACTCACTGATATTCACCTACACAAAATAGAGCAGATACACAGAGAAATAACATGCAGTTTTAGCAGAATGATAAGCCAACGCTTGTAATTTTGTAAGAGAATGAAAACACAAGTACAGATTTGCAATTCTGCTAAAACAAATCCAGCCAAAACCTTGTTGTTCCAAATGTAAGGCAAAGAAACAACAGCTAAAACTGTTGAATGTCCGCTTAGCTCAGATCCATTAGCATGTTGACTTCAATTCAACATAAAGTGTTCAGAAAAAAAAAATGTGAATCTTAAAAGCACACCCTCCTCCCCCCTACCCCTTCCAAATCAGCTTATCAATGACTTGGAATGATTATAACTGCTCTGATAACTAAAGAGTTGCTGACAGACATATTGTAGAGAGTCAAATTAAAATCTTAATCTTTCTTGATTCCCTGATTGCTACTTTGTCACTTAGTTTATAAATCAGCTGCTTTTTGCCACTGTAAAAAAAAATGATCATTTTGAGATGTGCAAGTGTTGATTTCATAGGTTTTTTGTATTAAATATTTTCTCTGAACAACAAATGTGTGGTATTCCCTCAAAACATAATAAGTTGAAAATCTTCATCAATGCACTCAAATCAAAATCTTGAATAAAAGATGTAACAATCACCATAAGTCGAAGTCCAGAAAGTTCTATATATTGCCATAGAAACTGTACACATAAAAATACATTTTTTTTTTCTCTCTGTGTAGTTTAAGACCTTTGTTTGAAGTAAATCACGTAGCCTCAATTTATTTTATAAGACTTAAATAATTTAAACGACTGAGAAATGAACACCGTGATGGAGAAACAGTGCAGCAACAGCCTTACCTTGATGGCACAGAGTGGCCCAATCTTCTCCATCACAGCATCCTTGACCGCACCGGTGCTGAGTAGAGCAGCAACCACAGCCTTGACCCAAGTCTCATACGTCTGAGTGGTCAAGCCTGTTTCTCCCAGCCACAGCTCTCGCCTGTCCACTAAGGCCAAGGCAAGGGAAGGTTTTTGGTCAGGGTCAGGCTGGGGAAAAAAAATTGTACAGAGAAAAATAGGTTGGTTCATGGGTTTAGTTTAAATTGGTAGAAGGAGTACGCTCCTTTGTGATCTCAGGCTTTAGACATCCCAGAGCTGTTAACCTTTAACAGGACCAAGCAGATTTCAAGGTGAAAGCTCTGACCAAACTGTGGTCAAAATCTACGATTTACTTGTTTAAATAAAAGACTTGACTATGCCTGGAAAAGTGGTAGAAACTTTCTTAGACCTCACCCTTCTTAGCACAATTTTGACAGGCAGGCTATCTGGTCAAAGAGTAAATGAAATATAAAGGATCGCATTTAAAAATACCCCCCCCCCCCCAAAAAAAAA
>BLXT01004605.1:136991-148913 GCA_019648995.1 Plakobranchus ocellatus
CCCCTGCCTCCTCCTCCCCATTCTGCCCCTCATTCCCTCTTTGTCCGTATAACAAGTATTCTGTGGAGTTCTTATCTATCTCTGCCTATACACGTAGGACGTTTAAATCTTTAAATAATTTTTGTCAAATCTATTTCATGTAGCTATCCATATTGAATAATAATGTTATTGTGGCATAGACCAGTTGTGATGGAGCTATCTTACTTTAGGCCTTAGTACGTTATGGATTAGCATGCGATTAGCCTTCTTCAGAACTTCATGTGATATAGGGATTCGGAAGTCGTAAATGTTTAGTAATTTCGTCTGCTGCATACACCGCGCAAAATAATTATTTTAGAACTCTGGTCGGTCCGATGGGCATCATTTATTCATGATAATAATGCTATAAAGATTGGTTTTGGTTACATAATCAGTCCACGATACGGTGATCTCAGGCCCTTCGTCTGGCCAGGGCCCCGATAGTGGGGCTCCAATCCGATATGTACTAAAAAAGATTCATTCAGAATAAAAGTGGTGACGCAGATTCCTAGGTTTTTTCCTCTTTTACTTAATTATATCAAATTGAAATTCTTAGCAATAGCGCATTCATATGCAAACATTATGCAAACTTTTTATAGGCCTAATTCACCAACTATTTTTCTGTCCTGCAATGTTTATGAGATTGAGTGTATGAGCACGAGCATGTCAAAGATGATTATGCAAAAGTGGTTCTGGTTCGGGGCTCGACCATGAGGTCATTTCAACGTGGGAGGCTATGAAAAAAAATGCACAAACAAAAGCTTCATAGCGTAGACATATATTTTTGCCAACCAAAATTTGCCGAGGTCAAGGTTTAGGCGTTAAGCGGAAGCGAAGGTCTTCAGCCTTCAATTTTTCCGGAAATGTCAAAAGCGAAACCCAGACACAGAAAACAGCAGATCGAAGAGGAAGACCATAATAGGAAAACAATAATGAGTAATATCGCAGACTAAAATTATATCTAACTTATTTGAGGATCTAGGATCGAAATCTAGATATACGAGCCAGTGCCATGGATGCCTTACTTCGAGCGGTCAAGAAACCCCAAATGCAAGGCTCGCCCAAGCATTCAAGTAAGCTCTAAATGGCGTAAAGATAGAGATCCATATCATATGTAGATCTAGATCTAGATGGAGGATTTAGATTAGAGCTCATTGGGAATTTGGGATGACTAGACCACTAAGACTCTGAGTGTAAAGTTGGCAATGCCATGACTTGCTCAATATGAGAAGAGAGTGTGGCAAAATGGTTTGGAGTTATTTGTCTTGCCCATAAAAAACCAGAGACCCATTTATTGTGACAATGATTTGTATTGCGCATGAAAACTAGGGCCAACTTATTGTGGCTTCTTTTTTAAAACTGAAATATACCTTATAAGTTTGTTTATGATTGTATATTGTTTTACTCTTGTACAAATTTTGGATAAACCAGGGTTTTTTTGTGACAAATGAAAAATTGTTTCAAAGATATCAATTGATAAAGTGGCTTAATTTACATTATAGGCCCATAACCTCTTCACTTTGTTGGCAACTGAACGTAAAAATTTACCTGCATTTCATTTAAAGACTTTTAACCTTGAATCTTCCAACCAGTTCGTTTAAATTATCATTTTCTTTGCTTCCAATTTTATCATGAAAGGATGAATACAATTTTTTTTTTTTTTGCCAAAGCGGGGTGGGGAGTACAAAGATTGTGGCCTCTGCTAACCTGCTTTTCTCTAAAGTAGATTTATTGAAATGAACTGCTCTGTAACAATATTACCTGCATGTTGCAATTTGCAGGAATTTTAGAATAAATCCAGTGAGCGCAAAATTATAATTTGATTTTGTGATAAGATTTTTTAAAATGCTTTTACCCTATGACAATCCAGTGCTATCCTCGTCATTCTCAAGCAATGCAATGGTATGTTAATATTCAAGTATAGGTCATTGGCTGCTGTCAGAAGATTGATGATTTGAATCAATGCTACCAGTTAAATTGCTTTTTAAAACAAATCCTAAATTCTCAAGCAGCAAAGAATCATTCCTTTACAAAAATATCACAACTATTATAAATGCTTTTTCTACCACTCATTGCTTGTATGCATGTATATTGCTAATGAAAAAAGTTTTAGACCTACTATCTGCCAAGAATGGGTCAGTAATACTAATATAGCATCCCTAGTTCTCATTTTAAAACAACATAGCAGCTCCACCTGATCTGAGTAACACTACTAATAAAATAGAAACATCTAGACCATCATCATCACAGGGCAAACAATCCTGTCTCCCATCATCAGTTCCATCTCTCACGGGGCCCTACTGCATCAATTATAACATGCCTGGTGGCTAGAAACCTTGGAAATTGTCTATCCTTTCGATGATTTATAATTAGAGACTTTGCACCCATCCACAAGACGCACAAAAGTGTTCAAGAATGATTTTTCTTTAAGAAGTTCTATCATGAAAGCCAAACTATTGGCTCTTTGCTGGTTACAGTTGGGGCTATGTTGTTTGAGAGCAGAACTTGCAGGTTGATATCGTGAAACATTTGTAATCTAGATCAAGAAAGGCATTAGTTTGTATATCTTAAATTCTAACTTGTCAGATCTGATGATATAGAAATCTTGAAAATTTACTCTCAAGATTCGATTTGTTTTAAAATGTAATAATGTGATGGCAGGCTAAAGGCCTATAGATATGGGTGTCAATATATTTGTAAGGGCCCCAATAATACCAGTGACATCAATCTTCTTTAAGCCCTATCGGTCACTGAAAGATCTATTAAGATTTTGTAGATTTTTCATAAATGGAACTGATAATACTTGAATTAAATTTTTTTTAGTCTAATAGTTCTATCACAATGTAACTGATATTACTTGAATTAAATTTTTTTATTTAATCTAAATATAGTTGCAGTAGGAGTCAACCTTTTCAAGCCAGAGATGACCTTGTGTTGAATGGCCAAATGCACAAAAATGAATCTCACTCTTTCTACAGAAGTACCCGAGGGCTGGGCAGAGAACAAGGAGCCTGTGAATGAGGGGATCACGTTTTATCTCAAGTACATTGGCTCCACGCTTGTTGAGGAACTGGAAGATGATCAAACATATGGAGACGGCATCAGCTCCAAGGCAGTTCACAACATTATTTTGATGGTAAGCTTGTTACTGGTAGTTATTATTTTTATTGTCAAAATCACATTAGAATCTTCTGAGAGATGAACTCCTGAGGAAACAACTAAAATTGGTTTTCCTTCACTATGTCTTTAGGGAAGAGAGAGCTTTTTGTGCTTAGCTGGGTGTATTGTTGAAATAGGTAGATAGCTAAAGAATTGTTTAGTTTCACATCCATGATATATCTTCCTCTATCTTTATCTACTGTGTCTATTTTCCTTTCCTCTTTGCTTTTTGTTCCTTCAACTTAGAAAAGCACTTCATTCTCTCCAATTTCTCTACTATAATCACTTAAAAATCTCCTTACACTTTCAAAGGCATTTCACATTTTCCTATGTCTGTGCTATTCAATTTTGCTTGCAGAAAGTTGAGAAAATATACAATATGATAGACAATAAGACAATATAAACCAAAGGAAAACTCCATCCAACCAAATCTTTATCTTATACAGTGTCGTTATCCATGGGTGCCACCTTTCTGGCTTTTCTGGAAAATCCTTTTTTGCTTTTTAATCACCAAAACCGGGGATCCGGTTTTTCACATCTTTAAAAAAAATCTTTTTATTGGGATATTATATTATACCCTGGTCCGACACTGCCTTCAGGTATTTGGAAATTCCTAGGTGGCATCCATGAGCTATCTAAGACAAACTTTAAAGAAAGTCAGTATCGCATTAAGGAACCACAGGTTGTAAGTCTAATAGTTGTTAACTTTTGTTTTTTTTTTACCATCAGTAAGTTTCAATCAGATAAAAAAAATTGCCAAGGTCAAAGTGCTGTCTCTATTTCTAAGTCAATTTCAATAGAATCCTGTTAAATAGAAATGTAAGGAATTATAGCTTTCACTTTGTTGAAGCAGATTTTCAGTTCCAAGGGTTATAAAAGGAAAGTTAGTCATAATAGTAATAATAGTCTTTTTTTGGATCAATTTTTTATTCAGTTTGATGGGAATCTAATTTTCAAAATGTATTTCAATTTTTTAGAATGCAAGAAACACTATAGAATGTTTTTTCATTGGTATTCATTTAGACGTGTTTGTCAAACATTTACATGAAAACATTTTTTTTTTTTACCTTCTTAATATTTTTAACAATGAATCCCTCAAATTAAAAGTGTGAAGATATTTCATGACAAACTTTTCTCATACGTGAGTATGACTTAAATCATATTTAATCTAGCTGGTGTAGATAAACCCCTTTCGCCCCAACTCACTGCACCACTTAATTCAGGCATGGGAGTTGTTCGTGGAAATGTGAGTTTTCGTGGAAAATGAAAAAAAATCCATGTAGAAATTTTAACCAGTGGGTGGGAAAAAATGTCTGGGAAGCAAAATTTTAGCAAAAAATGGGTTTTTAAACGTTTTATACAAAATAATTCTGCTGCTGGCTGCCAGGAGAGGCCTCCAAAATGCTTCAAATTTGTGAAGAATATTTTTGGCCAGGGGTTGGTTGCCCCTGCATTCCACCAGGGCCTATGTGGCCCTGGACCCTGGCCTGTTTTCATTTTTTTTTCACGTAAGCAATTCACAGGCCTGCTAATTTTCACTCTATTAAATTGATTTAAAATTTTTGTTTCACACCTCCCAGGCAAAAGCTGCAAATAGAAAGCTGCTGAAAACTGCGTTGACTGTCTCAGGGAGAGGCATCCGTACAGTCGACATGACAACCAACCAAGTTATGTTTGATAGTTCAATATATAGGTGAGCAGCTTTGGAAATGTATATCTTGCAATAAAGGAAAGTATTTTGCAAATGAAATGAAATAAGTATCATTTCTTAACAAATTATGTTCTTACACATTTACTGGAAATTGATATACTGTGGAAACTCATTATTTGACCAATATCAGGTAGGAAAAGAGATTGATGCTATACATATCTCTACATAATGATTATCACTGTTTCTCTTTCATTTTTATTTGAACAGGTTTTCAACATCTTTTTTTATAAACAATAACTAATATTGGTTCTCATCTTTCTTGTTGCAATTTTGAGTATATTCAGATTTTTTGTGTAGAGGGTTTTTTTTTTTTTTTGTAGTTAATTTGTGTTTAACAATAATACTCAGTGTCATTTAATATGAAAACTTGTACCTATCACAAATATGCAATTATTTCAGGGTTAAATATAATAATTTTTTTTTCTTTTCAAAATGACGGTTCTGTAGCATTTTATTGTGAAACCTTCCTATTGGACAATATAAATTGATGTTGTATGTTAGCTGGATAATGATCATGATGAACATACATCTAAATATTCAGGGTGAAGTCACAAAAATACCTTGGCACATATTGCTAAAATTTTTATTCGGCATAAAATATGTAACATGTGCTATGAAATAATTAAGTCATCAGTAATGGGTGTTGTTGGACAAAATGACGCAGTATGTCTTCATTGAGTAAAGGGCTGGCAGTGGCACAGTGGTTAGCAACTGATGACGTCAGAGATCACCTTGTTGTGCACAGGCTATGTACTAAAACTAAACGAACAATCATTGAGTGGATGTGATTTTTAGATGTAATTTTGCTGATATGTTTTTGTCATCTACATTAAAGAGATAATTTTGTACTCAGCCAATATTTTTGAGATTTTTCTTAACTCTCATTTCTGTAATTATTTTTAAGGAGAATGTTTATGTTAACCCCCTCCATTAATATATCTTTTTTCAGAGTGTGCTTTTGCACTGCAGATAAAATCCATGACAAAGTGTTTGCCTACATTGCAAGGAACACAACCAATGAAACCATGGAATGTTATGCATTTTTATGTGCCAAAATGAAGATTGTGAGTGGCTGATAAAAAACTTTTGATTTTCAAGATCTGTTGATGTTTTATTGGATATCTTAATATCTCATTGTATCAAGTTAAAGGTAAAAATATTCTTTTATTGATACTGTGTATCCTCTTCACATTGGCAGTGAAATATGCTAAAGAAGTATGAAGATAAATATTTGTGACCAACAAAATGCCAGTCTGGCAATTTAGTGTAAATGAATTTTCTTCTATCACAGGCACTTTTGCATCAGCGACAAATTTATTATTTTTTTTTTATTATCATGAATGCTAAGAAGATTTTGGAGATATTTTAATCTCACTATGTAAGGACAATATTTACTGGAATGAAAATTGTGACCGGAACACCACACAAAATGTCAGGAAAAAACCTGGCAGGATTTTAAAATGAACCAAACATGAACACTATTGAAGATATAATAAAAAAAGATTTTTGCACATTACAAATGGTGTTGCCTCAGCGATTGAAAACAATTGTTTTTATATCTCCAACCATACCACAAAAAAGTTTTGTCTCCTTACAAATGATATTGCCTCAGAGATTGAAAACAGTTTTCATTTCTGCAACCATTTCCATTCACTTCACCTCATCCCTCTGTTGGGCAGTTGCTGATAGACAACTCAGTTTGTATGGTGGGTCATGCACAGACTGAATCCCATTTTAGATGGATCATTAAGAATTTCAGATTTTTCTATTACCGTTTCATATTCGATTGGTATTGAAAAATTGAGGATTATTTCTGCAGGCACAAGCTGTTACGCTCACTGTGTCGCAAGCTTTCTCTGTTGCACAAGACAGATGGCTGGAGCACAAGAGGTTAAAACGGACACTGCGACAAGAGGCTCAGCGTCAAAAGGTTGGTTCTGGGAGACTTTTGGTCTCTATATAATTATCAAATTGAAGCATGCAGTGCAATGGACATAATGATGAAGAAGAGCAAGTTAAAGAAGACATTAAAACATAAAGAATTGATTTCTCCTTGTTTCTTTCTTAACATAAAAAAAAAAAAATTAAGACTGTGTTGTTTCACAGGATACAATTATTAATTTTCTCATAAAGAAACCGGAGAGTAAACAAATCAACTTCTTATATGAAGCTTTGTATGTGGTGAAATGTTAAGCAAATACCTAAATCTGTTTGTCATCCTGTTATTGTCCCCTTGCAGTCTACCAAATCTTAGATCTCCAGGGTTTCTTATCAAGGAAATGATATAAAAACATGATCCTATTCTTTTGTTACGTCATTACCCTCTTGTGATATGACAAGATGTGCTTGGTATTTTTTTCTTCCTCCCTAAACATTTCCCACCTCCCCCCTAGGAGAGTGCTAAAGCTGCAACAAAATCTGAAGACAACAAGAAAGCGAAAACTGAGCAGCTTTTAACACCTCTCTCATCCCCTGCAACACATCAGGCCAGATTTGTCAGCCCAGGTTAGTAATATTACCACACTCAGTGTCTGTCCTATCCTCCGTAGTAACTACGGTAGTAAGATTACCACACTCAATGTCTGTCCTATCCTCCGTAGTAACTCGGCCCATAATTATGTAACATTAATGCACTTAATGTCTGTGTTATCTTCTGCAATACTTTAGCCCAGGGTTGTGATTTATAAGGTAGTAATATTACCACACTCAGTGTCTGTCCTATCCTCCGTTGTAACTCGGCCAATAATTATGTAACATTACTGCACTTAATGTCTGTGTTATCCTCTGCAATACTTTAGCCCAGGGTTGTGATTTATAGGGTAGCATTCTCCGGATTTTTGCGGAATCCCGGATTATTTTTCCTACTGAATATAATTATATTGTATGTATGTATATAAATACATTCGACTACTTCAGGATTTTTTTTTGGGGGGGGGGGGATTATGCCCATCTCTGTTATATACCAGGGAAAATGAAAAGCTAACCAAACCCCAACACAATGAAGCCATCCTAGAAGCTTCTGCAGCATCCACTGAGTATACTTGCTCTGCAACTTGCAATAGTAAGCCATTTTGGTGAGCATAGATTTCCTCTTTCAGAACTTCAAACCTCTTATAATCAATGCGAAAGAGCTTAAAAGAAATAAAGCCCAAAGATCAAATTCAAACTAAAAGCAAAGAAAAAGTGTTTATGATAAAGGAAAATTAAAAAAAAAAAAGATCAGTAAGGATATTTGAGAAAATTTGTAATTCATTTGCTGTCGTGGAAACTTAAGTAACAAGGTTTTTTATGTCCTCAGCACTGCCCAATGACCCATTGACAGCCATTATTGCTAACTTTTGATGGTCAGGCTGCACCTTTAACAATTAACACCTGAAAATAGATAGCAATGAAACTCCCACTTACTTAAAACCATCAGATAGAAGTAAAAAAAAAAATTATGAGCACTTGTAACCATTTACTTTCATATTCTTCAAAGTCGCTTTCCTTGTTGAAATTCATGGGCATTTGGGACCTGATGGTGAACTTAAAGGCAAAATAGGCAGTACTAATGAAGAACTATTAAGGAAAAATATGCAGTATCAGTAATGAACTTTAGGCAAAATATGCAAGTACTAATTGTGGACTTAAAAGTGAATTAGGCATTACTAGTTATGATCTTTAAAGGTAAAGTGGATAGTACTAGTGGTGAAGTTTGTGAAATAGGCAATTTCTAGTTGTTACCTTAAAGGCAAAAGTAGGCAGTACTAGTGGTGAAATTTACCCTAAATAGGCAAATACTAATGGTGAAGTTCACTAGGCAATTACTAGAGGTGAATTTAAAGGTGAAAGATGCAGGACTAGTGGTGGACTTGCAAAATAAACAAAAACTAGAGGTGAACTAGAACAGCAAAATAGATAAGTACTTATGGTGAAGTTAAAGACAAAAGGCGGTTGCTATACAAATGTATTGTTTCTGTCTTTAATGTGAGACTTATCACTGCCAAACCCTGACCAAAAAAAGTAATGTAAAATTAAAATATGCCAAATGTTATGGATAATTTTGAGTGGCTTTAAGATTAAGGAAAGCATCCAGAATTTTTTTGGGGGGGAGGTTAATTTGACTTTTGTTGATTCTTTATTGCTTTTTGTTGTCTTTTAGAATCATCACCAGCAAAGAAACAAGACTGTTTGGATTCAAGGAAAAATTGGGTAAGTGGTTTGAAGCCTGCCTCTTTTCCAAAACATCTCATACATAGATGATTCTGCTCATCTTAAAATTTTTCTTGGGATTCACCAGAGACCGATTTTGTTTTCAAATTTGTAAAGATCTTGAGCTTTAAATCATGGTAGAGATTTACAACCTTCATTTATGTAACTAAAACAATGTAGACAGGCTATCTGTGTTCTTCATGTAAGTACAGAAAACTACTTTGTACACATGAGTAACAATTTCTTTTTCTCATCTTGCTCTAGGAAATTTTTGATGACCCCAAGGATGATGAGATTGATGATATGTTTTCACAGTAAGTTGTCCTATACAAAAGGGAAATATTTTGGCTTTTGAAGTTGAAAATCAAATGAAAGGAAAATGGCTTCCAAATTATTATCATTATGTCTCATCTGAATTCTTGCAAACTATTTATCCTTGACAAGGTGTTCATTCTGTACTTTTTGTTGACTTCATTTCATATTTGAATTTTTTTTGCTGATGTCCCATGCCGAGCTCTGTGCAGAAGAAATAAAGACGGGGACTGTAAAAGTTAACCTATCACAGTAATGTCTTACCACAGTTAACTTTTTTTATGTTTCCTTTTTTATCCTTCGACAAATATCCTTTTTTTTTTTGTCCATATGTTTCAGACTTGCAGAGAACCGAAGCAAGCCTTTACCTTCATTTGGCACAGACTTGGTGGCGGCAGAAATTGACGACAGTGTCCACAAATACATGGAAGGGTCAGCTTGTTATGAAGCTTTCTCATGGCAAAAATCCTTGGAAGATCTGCTTGATTTGTGATCTGATTCTTCATGTAAATGTATAAACAATTTTTGGCCTGAATATATGGTTAATTGTGGCCGGGTGCTGTTTAAAATTATTGCTAAGGCTTTCATACCGGTATCTACTGTAGTATTTTTATTATAACCTCATTCATCATGGTGTTTGCTTTATAATTTGTGCCTATTGGAAAATGATTTAAGGTCTTAAGATTTGTACACCTATGTAATGTACAAAAATAAATATTTATGTCAAGTAGTGAACTTTCTTCATGGTCTTCAATCTGTGTACACCAGAACAACAGAATAGATAGTCCCTGTAGGCCTAGAAATTTATAACACTCTGACCAGTCATTGGATTACATTTACAAAGAAATGAGCTCACGTGAAGAATGTTCATTAAAAAAAAAAATTGTTTTTTTTATTTGAAAAGCTCTTATTTGCCCTATGGCAGCCCTGATTTTGGATAAGCCATATTTGTATTTCAGTCTGTCCCACTGGCTTCTTTAAATCTTTTTTTTTTTTTTTTTTTCAGGAATAATCAAATAGTTTTGGAATGTAAATTTGCCCTGCCTAGAAAAAATTTTATGGAGTAACAACCAAATAACATTTATTCTTTGGCCTCAATGCCAAAAAATTTTTGTTGGTTTGATTTCAAGTTTTTTACAAAATTTTATAGCTTATTGTAGCCTTAGTTTCACTAATGGAACATTTTTTGTCTGCTTTTCCTTGCTGCTTTCAAATTTTTGTTGTGGTTTGAAATTTGTATTTTAGTGTAATTTTTCATATCCCATGTGTGAGAGGAAATCCTGACTTGTATATAGATGACTTTAATCAGCCTTAATTGCTTCACGCAATTATGGAATTAATGCCAAGCCATTTGAGGGAAGAAGCAAACATGCCTGAAGTTATGCATTATTTGGCATGCGCAACTTGTTTTAACCAAATTTGATTACAAAATAAAATACTGAATGAATTTAGCAGAAACACAGCACAGCATTTGGTGAAAGTTTGTAGTTTTTTAGTGTGTGTGTTCACAACCTGCTCGTGTTTATGAGCAAAGTACTTTTCGAATTTTCCACATAGAATTTGAGAGAAACTACAGCTTTTTACATTTTCCATATATAGAATCTGAGATGAAAGCACTTTGAAAACAAATAGTGGTAAATTCGTGAAAACTGAGGAAGTTGTGTTGAAATTTTCGGGAACTGAAGCTCATGGCTTTGTTATTATGTTTAGAACCCACAAGATTGATCCAGAATAAATTTGTACAAGATTAGCAGTGAAAAGTACTCTAGAGAATGCAATGTCCAGTCTACATGTGGAAGCAACCGGATTGTAATGTAGAGTCGGAAAACAGTTCCTGCTTTAGATTTAGATCTATCTAATCTTTTATACAGAACCAGACTTGTTTTTATTTTGTCTAAGTCTTTGCTTTAGACTGTAAAACAATACAATAATCACAGAAATGCACCTTTGCTTTCTACTAATTGATCTATACTTCATGTGATTTAGGAACAGATCCAGGCTTTGATCTAGAGTTTGACCTACAAGATAGATTCTAGTTTAAAGAGTCACTTTGAAATTTTGCAGGTTCATCAATGTCATCTGAAGTATCCATCTGACTCATTAAGCTATCATCTTTTTAATATGTTCTCATGTCTTATTAGTAAAACATCCAAGCCACTGATTGTATAAGCTACAGGGCCTCACCTGCCATCTTCTTTGCCAGACACAAATCGCAGTGACCGCTGTGTCTGGTCACTCTATTTAGCAGACATTCATCTCACATACCAGCATAAAAGTTGTTCAAAAGCAGTTTGAGAGATCTGTCTCTATAGAAAGGTTTGTGTCAAATGAGAAGAGAAAAGTTGAGGCTACCAGAGACACTATCAATCATCAATCATCACAGGCCTATGCTATGATCTTACTACCAGAGATACTATCAATCATCAATCATCACAGGCCTATGCTATGATCTTACTACCAGAGACACTATCAATCATCAATCATCACAGGCCTATGCTATAATCTTACTACCAGAGATACTATCAATCATC
>BLXT01004605.1:262762-275402 GCA_019648995.1 Plakobranchus ocellatus
CGATGTTTTAATGAAAGTCTTCTTATTATCATCGCAGTCGTCGACTAATCGTCGAGACTTACGCAAAGTCAGCGCCAAAAAATTAATTCACATTAAGTACAGGGTTCTATCTGTGCGATGTTTTAATGAAAGTCTTCTTATTATCATCGCAGTCGTCGACTAATCGTCGAGACTTACGCAAAGTCAGCGCCAAAAAACTAATTCACATTAAGTACAGGGTTCTATCTGTGCGATGTTTTAATGAAAGTCTTCTTATTATCATCGCAGTCGTCGACATCACGTGGAGACTTAGGCAAAGTCTCCGTCGGTGCCAACAAAACTAATGCACCTAAAGTACAGGCTCCTTTCTGGGTGACCGAAGTGTTAAAGTTAATTTAAAAAAAAATATGTGGCCAATTTAAAGGGTTGTTTCTTTGGAGGGGACTTTTACGGTACGGGGCCATCAGCCCGACTTGTACTACTTCCTGTATAACAAAGTGAAAACAAAGATTTGAGAGGGAAATAATCGCAGGCTGGATGCTTTTACATTTATACATAATCAAATTCCCCCAGCTTTTCTTTCCTATTTCACGCTTTTCCTCAATTATCTAAATCATGAATTGTAAGCGAAATTGGGAAGTGGAGAGAGAGAGAGAGAGAGAGAGAGAGAGAGAGAGAGAGAGATGGACAGACAGAGAGAGGGACAGAAAGATATGGTTCACTCACATAGTTTGTCAATTCTTTTTTGCTGTGATTGAAACAATCTTTTTTTTTTTTACATACATGTATATAGATAGATAAGCAGCTATGCTCTAGTTGTATTTTAGTATAGATTAGTCATCACTCTAATCCCTACACCGGACGCAACCGACACACTCACTCTCTCTCTCACACACACACACACACACACCACACAAGCAACATGCATGCACTCACATAGCAACATAATCATAGCGGCAACCATTGTGTGCTGTGAACATGTAGTGCCAGCTGTGTTTGTTATGGAGGAATTAGGAATCCGCCCTGCGACAGAGAGAGTTTTTCTTGGGACTCGAAGAATTAGTTTGCAAGCCATGGGAGCTTAAACGAAAAAGACAGTGTAATCATTATGAACCCCCTATGTATGTATGAGCTTCATCATTATGAATCCGCTGCGTGAGCTTGAACATTAGCGGTGATAAAAATCTGATTGTTTTCATGTTTCATTATTGCCAGGCGAGAAAGTGAACTTCTTCACGTACTCCGACCCTCACCTGGCGGCAGCCATCTTGAAGAAGTTTCTCCGGGAATTGAAGGAGCCGCTCATGACCTATGACCTTTTCGAGCCAATCACCCGGCTGCACTGTAAGTCAGCACCATACTACCAATAAGATCTCATAATTACTGTAGGATTGCCATACTAAGCTATTATGTCTGATGTCTTCTAGGTTACATGTAGTTATATACAAAAAATGGTCTGGTTTGAATAACTAATCGTTACGGGCGGGGAGAAATTCAACGGGTAAAAATTTGTTGGGTTGTAAGAAGTACTAGAGAAAGTCTTATTATGACCAAATGAAAGGGAAATTTTTAAGATTATTTATTTTTTTTATTGCAATGAAATTATATTATTCTATAAAAATTCACCCCATTGCCATATCCACTGTATCCACTGCATCCACCAGTTCTGGAACCCTCCAAGCAGCTGACAGAGGTGCAGCGGATTTTGAAGGATGAGCTGCCGGAAGATAACTACATCATTCTCAAGTTTGTCTTTCAGTTCTTACAGAGGGTAAGATCATGGGAGGAGAGAGAGAGAGAGAGGAATATAGAGACAGACAGACAGACATAAGGCAGGCTTACAAAGAAAGATATTAATAGAGAGAGAGAGAGAGAGAGAGAGAGAGAGAGAGAGAGAGAGAGAGAGACTGAGACTGGCAGAAAGATGAAGACCTATAGAACGTGACACAACAGTCCATGATCTTACCATAAAGTGTGGCAAAGGCAGTAATGGATACGGTGGTCTGAGTTTCATAGCCTAAGTGATACAATATACTTTTGTTCTTGTGACAGAGACAGAGGAAGAGAGAGAAAGAAGGAGGAGGGAGAGGGTGCAAATAAAAAAAGGAAGGGTAGACACAATGACGAAGCAACAAATATAATATCAAACTAACACTATAAAATCACAAGAGCAAGAGATCAAAAGGAAAGGGTAAAATGGTGGATGGATGGATGGATTTAGAGGCAGAGTCACAGACAAGCAGTATTCTCTATGATAGTGAAAGAGAGAGAGAGTGTGAGGCTGGTGTTGAAAAAATAGAGAGACAGAGAAACTTGTCACGCTCTCACAAGAAGTTTATGAGTCCCTGGTGGTGAAATGTAAGACGGTTAGCTTCTTTGAAAGAGATGGACTTTGTATACAACACTTCTCCTTTATCTTAAGTTACTGCAATCATTTCATTCTATGTTGGACTTTGATTGAATGCCTCTTATATTCTCATAATTATTTCTGGCCCCAATTCCAGGTTGTATCAAAGAGTGATCTGAACCACATGACAGCCGAGAACGTGGCAACAGTGTTTGGGCCCAACATTGCATGGCCACCCGGCCAGGCCAATCTGACCAACGTGGAGCAGGCAGTCAAGTTTGCTCTCATCCTCATCAACAACTTTGACGATGTCTTTCTCAGATGATTTCTCTTTGATTGCTGGCAGCGCACAGTGATGGTTGGTTGGTTGTGTGGCGGACACTGACGGAGGTTGAGGAGTGAATGGTAGAACTAGTGGGTTTGGGTGTGAAGGGAAAGATTATAACATATCTATATTTTACTCTTGTTTGTGATATTGCTTCTTCTCATGCCCCCTCCCTCCCTCCCTCCCTCTCTCTCTCTCTCTCTCTCTCTCTCTCTCTCTCTCTCTCTCGTAGTACTAATCTTGGGGTCTAGATTTAGATTGGCAGGCAAATAAGTAGAGAGTATCGTTTGCAATACCAGTGTACATGGATTTATATTAAAAAAAAAAAATCTACATTGCTGTCCATTTAATGTAAATACTGTTAAAGACAATACTTTACAATTTGTAATTCCTCATTATAGTTTTTGTTTCTTTCATTGTAATACTTTTATAAATGGGAGATGAGGTGATGATCAAAAAGGGGGAGGTTTGTGTAGATAAAGGTGCTGCTAGTGTTGCTCTGTGTACAGGCAATGTGCTGGTGAATGTCAATGAATGAAATCAATGAGGGATGTTGGAGGAAAACAAAAACCCTTTAAAACTAGTCTCCTTCTGTTGCTGGCATGCCATGCTAGTGTGTCTGGTGTTGTATCTCTCTCACTCTCCGACATCCTGCGACAAAACAGCTCACGGTGTTTTCTTATGTCAAATCAGCACAAAGTCTTTAGCAGACTGAAAGGGTTAAGCCTCGGAGTCATTTACTCCATCATGGTACGATTAGTGTTCACTGTGTTTCTAATTGTTTTGAGAGAAGAAAAAAAAAAACCCCATGACATTGAATGAGTGGAGAGGATTGTTTACATGAAAGTGATATAGCTTGACACAGTCTCAATGAGTCAAACATCACAGGCGGACAGTTATGCTCATCGGCACAGCCATGCACTTTATTTTATTAGCTTTGCAATGGTGAGGGCTGGATTCAGATAATGAAAGCATGTGTCAAGATCTTGAGATTTTACTTTTTCGGGTTAAAGAAGTAATAGTTAAAAAGAAGGGAGAAAAAATCAAGGGGAAAATTATAAATGTTTATATGTGATGTCTGGCTCAATAGGACATGTCAAAAACATTTTGTTCAAAGAGTGAAGATAAAAAGAATTTTTGTTCGTAAAAAATCATTGTACATTTAAAAAAAAAAAAAGTGAAACTATGAAAGTCTTCGGGCTACCACGAAGATTTTTCTTTGAATCAAATAATTTCCATGTAGTTTTCTTCTTCTCCTTTAATTGTTTGCTTATGTAGGGGCCAATAGGAAGTAGGGTTGTAACAGGTTGGTGTGGTTTTGTTCGTGAGGACTGCAGGTTCTGAAATGCAAACAAACTGTCAAAAGCTTTCTATGATGTAGTCAGAGATCAAAAACATTCCTAAGTTGGAAGCTAAGGAGTTGCTGTATCCTATAATTTCTCTAATATTCTTGAACATAACCAATTTATGAATGTGTGTCAAAACGGCACCTGGCTCAAGAGATTGTTGGATCAATTTGGTGTTGAAAAAAAATAAAAGATGAGGCATAAGGAATGTTTTTTTTTTATGTTATTATTATCAAAATGCCGTATATATCTCTCAGTGGAGGAGAATGATGAAAAAAATACCCAACAACAATAAAAGAAATGTGAAAATGAATGTTTGTGCAATTTGTAATGATTACCCACAAAATGAGACCTGAATTGACATAGAATAAAGCAAGGGCGAACTATCTCGCTGTATGCCAGGACAAAATCTGCCTTTGCTGTTCCCCGAGAAATTGTTAGCAAGTGAATTCAAGCATTATCTATTAACCGACTTAGATAAAATGCCTCAGATCTCCTCTTTTGTTACTTAAGGTTTGTTTACTTGTATTAGACTTCCCTGTGAGTATTTTAAGATGACAGGAGTCTTACGCTTTGAAGCAAATGCCTAGTAATGCATTGATGTGTTCATTAAAGAACCAACCTATATAAGCATTTTACTAAATACTTTTGGTAAATCCTGGCTGATCATGCAGAAACTATTTCCTGTTGCATTGAGACCGTGGCAAGACGTGAATTGCAAATTGGCTTCAATACCTCGGGACATTGGAATTTTCAATTGAGCTACCCTTTGTCGTGTATTTGTCACTTACACTCTCTAAACCTTGCAAAAGGAATTTTAGATACCTGGGTTAAAGTGAGTGAAGTGGCACTTAAGATAGAATCACTGGCTATAAAAATTGATAGTGAACACTTGGGGTCACCTAGTTTGGGCTCTGCCACCAGGCCGCAGTGTGTGAAGATCTGAAAGTCAGAGATCACCCAAAATAGGGAATTCCCTCTGTCAAGTAGAACTAGTGATTGTGATTGCATCAAGGTGGTAGTTGTTTAAACTGTGTACTTAATATCATTGTCATTAAACATTTTCAACCGGCCATGGCAAAATATAATTTTGTGATTAATTTTTGTTAAAGTATAACAACTCTTTCCACACCTCTGATATTTAGCAAATGTACTTTTCTCTTCGAGTTTAGAAATTGAACTGTGGGGTGGTTAAAAGTATCACAATTATAATTTATATTGGTTTGTCTTGCTACGAATTAAAAATTTTTCTTTAGGAAAGATGTCATTTTAAAAATATTTTTGTAATTTTATTTTTTCTTGTTATGTAATAAAGGTATTTTTTTCATGTTTGGTACAGCTTCATGCACACATAATATTGTTTTGATATTTTTGGAATTAATCTCTGCATGTATATTTCATAGTGTTGCAACAAAACAAAAAAAAAGCAATTGAAATCTATTTTAGTTACAATATTTGGAGATGAATGTATATTTCTTCTTTTTAATCATAGCGATTATTGAATGTAGATTATGTATTGTGTATCATTACGTCATTCTAAAACCATCAGTCCTTTCTTGTTATACTTGCCATAAAATTTTTGTTTGCATATATAATTTTATATAAATGGATGATGTCATATAAGACTCAGTCAGCTTTTTTCCCCAAACTGATAAACATGTCAAGTCACATGCATTGGGTCTTTTGTGACTTGTCTGACAAGTTTTAATTAACAAGTCATAATATTTTTTTTTATTTCTGCTCATAGCCTTAAACAAAGTTGTGTTTTTTGCAAGACTTTAACTCTAGAAATGTCACTCTATAGTAAAACTTTGTCTGTTAAATGGTGGAGCTATGTATTCATTTCAAAAGGGAATACCTTGTTTTTCCTAACCTCTAAAATGGAGAAACTCAGGAATATTGAACGATTTAATTAGCCCTTGATACTTCTTGCGTCAAACACCAGAAGTAGAAAGCACTGCTACCTCAACTCTGTGCCAAATTATGAACTTTAAAAATTTTTGTAAATTCTAAATCATCGTTCGATAGTAAAGAAAAAAGGTTTTAATGCAAGATCTTTAAAATGAGCAATTTTTAAATTGGGGTTTATCCTGACTGACTGGTCTCTAGACATTTGCATTCTTGCGGAAGTTTGTCCTACATACCAATGATTCACATCTATTGCAAGGGTTGCTCGTACTTACTCTATGATTTCTTTGTGAACTTTGATGAGTGTATCCACCTGTACGCTCCCACTCTTCCTTCTGCCACAGACAGGCTGTGTATGCCTCTGTATCTAGCGTCAATTTCTTTCAACTGAATTCCTTTATGTTGAATTTTTTTACAGCAATTTTCACATCACCATCATCATCCACTCGGAATAAGTTGGAAATTGTGCGGCAAATGTTGCCAGTAAACCTAAGGATGTCTAAACTGTAACCTGGCCAGTCTTGACATCGGATTTGTTTACAGATAGCACAAAGACATTTGTGGGGAGATAATATATGTTTACTCATATGTCACATTTAAACATTGTGAATGTTTTTTTACTTGCAGGTTTGTCCCTTGTCTTGTTTAGATCACTTCACTTCTTGTTCCTCTTGTAGAGTTAATGTAAACACAAAACCAAACCCAACTATTTTTTTTTTCTGTACATTGTTTATCACGTGCCTTTGAACTTCAGAGATTGTTCTGGAACAAACTGTGACCTTTTGGTGCTTACTAGGATTTTCCTCCGGGAAAAACTTTTGTTTTTTGATGAGAGCAAGGAGGGTTTGGGCATGTGAAAACCGGGATGAGGAAGTTTGTGTTTCAATACTTTTAACTCAATAATCTTTTGCTATGGGTTCATTGGGATGAGCTGAGCTGAGCTAAGCTGCCCCTCTTGTGCATATCAGAATCTGCTGGCTGACTCAGGCTAGAGAACTGCTATAGCCAAATCAGAAGCTGTATTATATGGAGGATATTTTATGGTACCTATATCCAATTATAACACAAAGCCTGGGTTCTAAGTTCTTTAGCATGGCCATGTTGCATAGATAGTTTTGCCTGCTCTCTCAAGACTCTTCAAGATTTTTGCTTTGAAGACAGAAATCGGTAGTGCATCATGAGAGTTGTAGAGAAAGTTGGCTTGTTGCACACTGTACTGTCAAACAACAAAACCAACCAAACAACCAAAAGAATAAACCAAACCTTTTCTTCACATCTCAGCATGAGTGATGGAATTGTATTGGCTTCATTTTGAAGCTTGCTGTAAATACAATCTAGAATTTTGGTCACTACGGTAATATAGCATTCTCAATGGCAAAGAAAAACACTTTGAGGAATATAATAACTTTTTGATAGTTTATATCTATATTTTTTCTCAAACCACGTACAGCATGTTATGTTTGAATGAAAAAAAAAACTTGTCATGAATTGTTTCCTCAATGTAGTTGTGTTTTATACTCAAAGGAAGGTAAATGGCAGATGGCTTACAATGGAAGACAGTTTCTTTCTATAGATTGGTATCTATCTTATTATATTGGTATAATAGTTCTTTGCACTGTATTATATGGTAATGGTTGTTGGACAATAAACAAGGAAACAAAGAGAAAACTGGAGGCGGTAGATGTGTGGCTTAAATCAGAAGAACGGTGAGGATATCATGGATAGAAAAAAAGTCCAATAAATCATCAATGAAAAAAGCTCATCTTGAGCAATCAACATGAATTAAAACCATGACTGGTGAGGATATCTTGGATAGAAAAAAGTCCAATAAATCATCAATGAAAAAAGCTCATCTTGAGCAATCAACATGAATGAAAACCATGAGCTGGAAGTTCCTACAATTGTTGAGATATTAGCAGACTGTTTACAGCAATAATCAGGCACTGGGAAAATTGAAAGCAAGTGCAGTAGAGGTAGACAGAGAATAACTTATATTGAAAGTCTAAACTCATGGGCAACAGGCAAGGGTAGCAACAACAGCTCATTGGGGTTACCTGGTAACAGGTTTGAGTGGTGGGACATGATCACCAATGTCTGTTACAGGCTCAACCTACAGAAGAAGGGGATTAGATTACTTTTGCTAGTCTAGAGAGGCAGAAGCGTTTGAATATTGGATGCGATGACAGAAATAGTTGTAAGGGATATGGTCAAGCTGTACTCCAACTGATTGTTTTTGCTTACCAGTAGATCTAGTTATCTAATAGTCAGGTTAATATTGTCCAAACAAGAGAATCACTTGGTGAAGTTTAGGACAAAGCTAAAGCCCAAGTGATTGCTTTTGTTAACTTGTAGATCCAGAAGTCATGTCAATATTTAGTGCAAGCGAGAGAAACAGTTGTGAAGAGAGAGGCAAAACTCTCTGTAATAATCACAACTTGTTAGAGCTGACTGTGTACGTATACTGGTGTGATTATGAGCACTGAGGGATGCAGTAGGGGGGAATTTGCAATGGTAGGGAACTACATGCTCACTGCAAAGGATTATATATTTTCCTGCCCTCCCTCTCTCTCTCTCTCTTTGTTTTTCTTAACATTCCCTGCATTTTTGATATTCGATAATTCTTGTGAAATGTCCTGTACAGTTGTGTCTCTCTACAGACCGAGCTTACCATCATCTTCAGTCGTATTATTATATTTCTATCTAAAAAATTAAATCCGTGTTATGTGATATCTCATGTAGCAGTTGTATGGGTGTTGATAATACATGTTGCTCTGCTAAACTTCATGTAAAACTACTTTACAGTCATTAGATGTTGATAATAATTGAGATCTATTATATAAAGTTGACACTCATACCTTATGATGGTCTCTAGCTTAGCTTTTACACAATATATATATCAATAGTTCTCCTTATCAATACAAATATAAACCTTTCATAAAGCGCTGCAAGTGATCCAATTGAGATGGAAGTCAATTCCCCGCAGATGTGTTTGTTATATTAGATATAGTTGGTTCTGTAGAATTTCCCCTGGGCAACACAACCATTTGCTGCTGATGGCTCTACTTAACATGAAAAGCTAAGATTTTGATAAATGAAGATTTGGGAATTATGTAATGCCATCACAAAATTTTGATGGTATTGCTGAATAATAGAGGTTTCTTGCAAAAACTGACCAGTTGGAAGATTCACCAAGCCACGATAGATGCACAATAGAATACCATAAATTGCTTTCACGCACATAAAATGGTCTGAAATCCTGGCTATGTCTTGATTTGTGTAAAGCTCAGATTTCTCCAAAAAAATAAAAGGAAACAAATAAATCAGGACATCTTGGACAGTCTAGAAATATTGAGTGTTGTTACAATGTTAGGATGCTGCTGTAAAATAATTATTAGAGCGTAATAGTTATAGCTAACAATTTTTGGATAGAGATGTTTTTGGCAGGGAAGACATTTGGTCATAAAATACAGCTGATGGTACAGAGCTAACTTTCATTACAAAGGGCTGTACTTTATTCTAATATGCATTTTTTTACTTTATACACTTTTTCACTTTATTAAATGATGTGTGTGTGTTTGTGTATGTGTATGTGTATATGTATATATGCATACATACACACTTCAGTATCAAGCCAGGATTTCATCTAGTCTTCACCAGTTCTTTTCTTAGTCTAATGTGATGGGCAGGTTGGCTATTTCAACCTTAGAGCTTTAGAATTTACAAAGTTTTCTTCATCAGGCACACAATTTTGTTTGTAGTAGAGGTAGGAAAAAGCTTGTAATTGTTTGTGTTTTCCTTAGCTTAGTGGTAGATCTCGCCATTATGAGATGTGTCGCAGAATCTTCCTAATCTGCGTGTTGTTTCCGAGTTATAATTTTTCTGTTATTTATGATGTGATAAAATATGGGTGTGTAACTGTTTTCTTATCAAATGGGTTCCCAACTTTCCTCATAATTCTGTAGAAGTCTCTGAGATGAAGTGAGTCAGTAGTTTCTAGATAGATGTTGGAATCCCTAGAGGTAGTAGACAAATTCTTATGGGTGACTTATGTGTATTATCATTATTGTTGTTATTATTTTTGCTACAATTGTTACTATTTCAATATTGTTTTTGCATGTTTGAGGTTCCATTTTATTTTCCTTATTTTATTTTTTTCCATAGTTTTATTTTGAATTTTTGCTCGTTGCTGTTTTACCTGATCACGTTTGAATTTTGAATATCATGAAGCTAATAAATGTGATGCAAGTATTGTTTGTGGTTGCAAATTGAGTGACAGAGAGAGCAGGGGCTGCCTTGGTGTTTATCACTTAATATTGACAAATCTTGTCCATGCATGTGAGTGGAGTTTGATAGCGTGATGGAAAATAAGGTGCAAAGTGGAGCAGGGAGGGAGCGGCAATTCATGTCCGATGGACAGTTTTGGTTTGATCACTTTCATTGGTCCATTAGGAGTATTGGTTTTCTGCACTAGAGAGCTGATAGAGAAGCAGTCACACAAAATGAGGGGAGATGCGGACATGCAGGATTCACTTAAATGTAAAATCCCAAACTAGATGGTTAAGAACAACTGATTTCTGATGGTGCAGGGCATTCAAAATAGTGGAAATTCTGATTTCTTCACGTTGGGATTTGGTTTTTTATTCCGCCATGCTGATACATAATCCGACTTATTTTGTTGTGGGTAGGTTTGGATGGATTTTTGTGCATCCAAGGTGATCTCAGGCGTTTGAGCTTTTGTCAGATCTGGGCGTTGATGACAGGCTGAATATTCCTACAGATCTGATGCGTGATTGGCTGGCTACTGTACAACCAGCACCCATCATTTTGTGGGCCCGCTGTTTACTTGTAGCTGATAGAATCGGAGACAAGAGACTGCTCAGCTGCCTCATCTCCAATTTTAGTATCCACCACTTGGCACAGGTTGATTGTGCTAACCCATGCTTTGGATGTTAAAGTTGTCAAAGTCTAATATTGCCGATGTATTTGTAGAAACAAGCTAAGCACCAGAATAATTTTTTGGTACAATTGTAGTCTGAGGCAAGGTACATATGATGATATAATATAACAGACAATGAGTATGATTTGATTTATAACACGCCATTTTGACATAAAAAATTGCTTGTATGTGTGAGTGAATGTTGTCATGTGGTGAATGTGTGTTGTTGTTAAAGTGCGTTTATGTTTTGGTTTCTTCAATCACACTAGTACACCTTTACTTTATAACTGATGTATAAAAACAAAAAAAAAATACCCTCAAGTTTTGTTATCACCAGAATATGTGATATTACATTCTAAAACCTCCCCTAGCAAATCATCGAACCAATTTGGTTTTTGTTTTTTTAAATATGAAATGATACTCATTGAAATTCGTTTCTTCAAAGATTTGCTATGTTCTGTTTTCCATTCTGTATTACCATTGATATTCATCACATGAACAATATTGTGTGGCGTAACCGTTTTGTTTGGAGGCCTGGCCTCATCAAGTAGAAGATATAGATAATAGTCTACAGAGACAAATGTCTTCTTCAGTGACAGGTTTTTGTTATAAATATTTTGGCTTCTTCTTTTCTCCAGCCCCAGGCTTCCCAAGTATATGTAGATTTGAAGTGACGATTTCTTTTGGTTAGGACTGAAATTGCACACAGAGCAAAATCTCTACATTTGCAAGCCTACATTATCTTGATCTACGATTGTTTGTGACTTGTGATCCTTATGGTTGGTTTCAAAACAGTAGTCAGTACGTGTTTCTGTGTGTTATGTCACTATTATATATATACATATGTATGTACAAATTTATAAACACCACAACTATGTTGTTTTTTTCTTTCTTTTTTTTATTTATTTTTTTTTTTTTATTCAGATTTATCTTATTTACTTTATAAGAACAAAAAAAATAAAAATAATAATTTTCTTTATTTAGACACAAATGAGTTTTGGGCGTGACACTTAAAACTACATGGTTGTACGTGCGTAAAATAGTGGAGATGTACACTTTGTGAACATATACATATTCACAAAGTTAGTATCATTATGCCTCATTGCTTTGTAATCTTTTCACACAAAAAATGTGTTGGTTGACTTTAACTGGATGCATGTATGTATGTATGTTTTTATGTATGTGTGTACGTGTGATCTTTGACCATCTTTGTCATGAATGAATGTCAGTCGAAATTGCACACTTTATGTGTTCCCATATGTAAAAATTGTCCATCCTTGACTTAAGTGAGTGTAAGCTACCCACTTAAACAGCAAGATGAACGAGGATATGTAAGATCTGCTATTTTTTGACTGGAGTGAATGTTGACTACCACTTAAACAAGATGAAAGGACATAATACTGTAAAACTCTGCCATCTTTTGATTGGAATGAATGTGTGTTAGTTAAGAGTTAAACGGATTGTATGAAGAAATATAATGATGTATAGATCTTTTTGTATCTTTCGTGGCCTTCTTTCTTGTGATCCAGTTGTTCTTTTTTCTGCGCCCCACATACACTTTGCTGCGATGTACACAACATTATGGCCGTATACTACATGAATGTATGAACTGAATAAAACCTTATATTAAAGTTGGACCAGTCTTGTTTGGTTGCTTGTTGTTTTTGTTGTTGTTGCTGTAGTCATAACTACATTTTGTTGTCGTAATTGCTGTTTTCTGTGTTGCTGTTGTTGTTGATATTCGTGTGTTCGTTGTTCTTGTTGTTGTTTTTATTCTTGATGAACTTGTTCATAAACAG
>BLXT01004605.1:280015-290235 GCA_019648995.1 Plakobranchus ocellatus
TATTATTGTTATTATTTTATTATTTTTATTATTATTATTATTATTATTATTATTATTATTATTATTTTAAGTAGTAGTAGCAGTAGCAGCAGCAGCAGCAGCAGCAGCAGCAGTAGCAGTAGCAGTAGCAGTAGCAGTAGCAATAGTAGTAGTAGTAGTAGTAGTAGTAGTAGTAGTAGTAGTAGTAGTAGTAGTAGTAGTAGTAGTAGTAGTAGTATTGCTTTTGTTGCTGCTGCTGTTGTTGTTGTTGTTGTTGTTGTCACCGCTCCCCCTGTATGAGTTTCTCCAGTCCCACGCACGCTCAGACCTACTCTCCGTGGTGGTATCCTGCGATGCGCTGCTGTGGACTCCAGTCTTCGACAGTCGATTCGCAATCCGCTCCTGCTCCTTCAGCTTCTGCTTCTTCACCTCGCGCATCCTCCTCGTGGTCTCCCGGAACTCCAGGTCGCACTGCGCATCGTCCTCCGTCATGGAGCAGCCTGGAGGTTGGCGCGGCCGGTGGACGTGGATGTTACCGTGGCTCGACTCGCGGGCCAAAGACTTGTCCCAGGTCTCCGTTTTGGAGACCGTTTTGAGAAAGTCCATGCTTTGCTATGGATAGATGAAAAGAAAAACAGCCGAGAGCGCACAAGCTAGAAGATGGACGGGATAGGCTTTTGTATCCCCCTCAGCCGCTGATGGTTTGTTCAGTTTAGATGATCGAACATGGACATGATAAATTTTCATAAAAGCTAGACTTTGGAAAACGAATGTGATAAAATTTCAAAATTTCTTTTTTTTATAGAGTGAAATATGATGGTTTGAGAGTGCAAAACAGAAATATCATGGTTGTTTGATGGAGCGACTTTCAATAAATTTAGTGCACAGTTTAGCCGTGATCCAAGGGGAAACAATATTATGACTAAGAGAAGAAAAAAACCACCATCATCGTTAGCGTAAACAAAACGAAATAAAGAGATGGTAGTTGAAGCACAAAGAGACACTCACCCTGGTGACGTTGATTTGATGTTGGCTGCGGGGAATCGCACCTTTGAGGAACCTTGATGCCTTGTGAAACTTGCCTTCCACCTGCATGACCTGTACGGTAGGTATCGCTGGTGGGACCTTCGCCTCCTGGCCAGGCTGCAACAGGTCTCCCACAATATCTACAGTTGGACGGAGGTCATCTCCTCCACCTATCCAGTTGCTCGCGTCTAGCCCTGCAATCGAGGGATGTCGGTGCAATGAAGAATGGCTCTTTACTGCTGGTTCAATTTGTTCGCCTTGCGATGGGTCCTTGACCAACGGAAGATTGCTGACTTGGGGTCCTTCTTCAAAACCACCCACTGCTTCATCCAAGAGATCTCTTTCGCCTATCTCGCCAAGATCGCGCAGACCAGCTGGAGCTAAAGAGCTACCTTCTGCTTCGCAACTTTGTCCAACCTTTTTGGGGTTTGCCGAGCTTTCTTTTGGCGGATGATGAAGGGGCTCTCGCCTAGGACGTTTCAGTCTTTTGCAGTTGGGAGAACGGCTCAGCTCTGGTTGCGATGAGTTTTGAGACCCAGCATGAGAAGCTCCCAACAACATGGGCGTGCGCGAGTCAGGGGCTGCCGAGCGGAGAGCAGCAAGACACGGGACGCCCGACGCGTCTGTTTGTAGGTCAGGTAGCGTTGTTGCGCGCTGAGCGAAACCGGACCTCGATCTCTCTGGCACGTTGCCTGTTTCATCCCTGATCTCGGAGAACGTGGCCGCATCGTGAGTCGCCGCGCGGCTGTGCTCCGGTGCGGAGGGCACTGGCTGGGATGATCGCTTGGTGTGGCGAACTCTCGGCAGCGATCGCTCTCTCGGCGTGTTTACCCCGGTGGGCAAATCGGTTGGAACCTTCTCATCACTCTCAAGGTTGTGAAAACTGTTTGGCGTGTTTCTATTTTCGCCCGATGTTGATGGCTGCCCTTTGTTGGAACAAGCTTCGCCTGCCGTGTGAGAAGAGCTACTGTGGAGCACTACACCTATTATACTCGTTCTGTCAGGTTCAAAGGTTGGTATTTTGCTTGTGTTTGACCTGTTCACCAAATCCTGCAAACTTTCCTCTTTGCCCTCCCCAGTGGCACTGGATCCTGCTTTCACATGGCCATCTCCCATACCGGAACATTCACCTATTGCACCTTCATTGGTTTTGTTCCGTTCACGTTGTCTTGTTTTGAAAGGGATTTTCTTTGCTTTTTGTTTACTAGGGAGCTCGTCAAAGTCTTCTCTCAACATGGCGAGTTTGTACCTACTATTGTGCATCATATAGGGCTTATAGGTTTCTTCAATTTCCCTCCCGTCTTCCCCATCGAACAAACTCGACCACCGTTTACGGTACATGAACCAGTGAGCTTCGTCCCCTTTCAGCTTTTGCAATTCTTTATCGCTCAGCTTCACGTTGCTTAGAGAAATGTTTGGTAAATCCTCGTCAAGTAAGGTCTGAGCTGATGGTTTTTGTAGCAACTCACTAGGATCTGGCGCGTCTGTGACGAGTGGATGATTGCTCTCAAGAGCAGCTCTTGGATCAGCGTCTACCATAATTTCACCACCTTCAGCATTGGTTGGTATTTTGTTATCTCTCATTTTACCGGTTGCCAGGTTAGGCTCTGGAATTCGGTGACAGATGTTATTGTTTACCTCCAGTTCATCATGGATGTTTACTGTTGGCGACAGATCGTTAAGACCTACTTCAGGTTGAGGGACAGCCGGCTCCCTCAGTGCAACAGGAGAGCATGTAGAGTTATCTCTCCTGTCAGATTCCTCTTGGCCTTCTGCTCTCACACATGGAGTGGCAGCTTTTTCTGCACATCTCTCTATCTCACAAGGAGACGATCTTATACTGGAGTTAACAGATGGCATTTCCGAACATTGTGTAACATCCTCACACCCCAATGGTGGTCCTAAACTCGCATCTTCGTCATTAGCCGAGCAAAATGGAATCAAGCCTTTAAACTGCTTGCGGTAAGCGAACCATCCACTGTTATCATGGCCTGGTATAGAAGCAACCTGCTGACCCATGTTAAGTTCAGACGCGGAAGAAAGACTGTGCCGAGTTTGCGCCATTGGAAAGCTTTTTGACTGTGTTACAGATTTGCCTTCTCCTGAAAGGCTATTTTCTTTTTCTGTGAGTTGCTCTGAGTTCGAATTAAGCGCACAAACATCTTGGTTGGCGCTCTTTATCTCTGGCGCTGAAGGCTGGCTCTCGGGTGTTACAGTTTTGGCGAAATTCTGTGAATTCATAGGGTTCAGATCTTCTATTTGTTTTAATTTGATATCGTGCTCCTCTCTTTCTTGTATTGTCTCGTGTTCTTGTTTTAAACTGAAGCCTTGATTAGGGGTTTCTGGGGCGACATACTCTCCGCTTTGAGAGTGAAAGCTGTCTATGGTAGTCGCCATTGTTTTCTGATCTTCCAACTCTCCGTGAATACTGCAGTCAACGCTTGTGGTGCTGTTGCTGATGCCAGTGGCGCCCTCAGACAGATGGATTATCTCCATCTTGCTGGAATGCTGTTCTGCATCATTTGAACGTCCTTCGCCATGCAATGGAGCAGTAAAGTATGTGAGGTCGTATTGTGAAATCGGGGCAGGTGTTTGGGAATCATGAGATTCATCTACTAAAACAATGCGTCGTGAGCTTCCAATTTGATGCGTCCCCAACTTTGCAGATTCCCGCCGCCTATATCTGCTAGGTGACACGGAAATAGAGCGAGCTCTCGCCAGCGATGGAAAGTTTCTACTAGCTGTGCGAAGCCGCGCCGGCACAGACTGAGTCCTCTGTCGACCTTTTTTGATACAATCTGGCAAGACAAACGTCACGCGGTTGGTATTAGGCTTTGGTGAAATCATCTTTTTCATGCCACAGGAGAGATTGTCCTTCAAAGTCCTTTGGTCCGAGGCAGCTATCCGGGAACTTTCAAATCCTGTCTTCATCTCTTGCTCGTCACTGTCTCTAGCCTCACCGCTTTGGATGCTGCACTGAATACTCTCATCCAACATTTTCGCCGCGACCGAAGGGCCGCTGAAGATGGACTTTTCTAATCTGGACCTGTCGAACTGGCTAATCTGCGAGATAGACTTGCTAAACTCAAGCTTAGACGTGTTTTCTCGGCTTGATGATTCCACAGCCAAACCGCTGGTATCTCCGGTCCTCTGGGATATCCTAGAACTCTCCAAACTGTTATCCATCAATATCACCTGCGACGGAAAACTCCCAGGTGTGTCGCTGTTTGATCCTTCCCTGGGCAATATCCAGATTTCTATCTGACAACTCCCTTCTGGCGAGGTTTTGCTCTGCAGACGTGGATCAGAAGTTTGAGGTAGTGCTACACCTGCCGAACCTTCTTCAACATGTCTTTGTCCTTCACCGCTTCTTTCCCATACAGATATGGAAGACTCTACGAGAGTTGTCTCGTTGCTGTATGGCTCCCCTGGGGACGAATCTGGCTCAGCAGCTCCAGTTGCAACTGGCTCCAGAAACTCAGTTTTATATTCGAGCACGTCGTTCCGCGTGCAATCGTCTTCAACCCCTGTTCTGTTCAGGTCAGCCTCTGTTTGTGTCAAACTGTTCTCAAGTACATCTGACAGCTCTTTCTGGTCTGTGTTTTTTATTCTATTCGTGGCGTCCCTTGGTGTTTCCATGTCCTCTATAAGAGTCTTTGGGACACTCGAAGATGTCTCAATACTTGTCAGGCTTTGAAATTCTTCCGCGTAAGCCTTAAGCTCTGCTGCAGTCCGGCCCCATTTCAGAGATTGGTCCAGCGTGTCACCAGCCTCGCACTGTTTTTCTAATGCACATTGTGAGTCTTCAATCTCTTGGCCAAGCTTTACAATTGAGTTCATCGCTTCGTTTGGAGACGGATTGTTGTGAAGATCTTGGCTTTGCATTGAGTTGTCACGAGTTATTCTTTTGTCTCTCGATTCAACAGATTGAGCACCATCCTCGTCAGCACTCTGTGGTGCTTCAATGCGCTCTGCATGGATGGGTTCCACCTGGCCTACGATTGCATCGCTTTCTCTTGAGTCACAAACGTTCGGTTTTATCAAAACTACTGTGCTCTCCGCTTCAACATCTCCTCTTTTTAATTCTTGCATTTCAAGTTCCACATTTGCTTCCATATGGTCGTTAGTCTCACCACCGAATTTAGCTTCTTCTTCTCTTTCTATTAGACCTACATTACTTGGAAGGGTATTTTCCCCCTCAATGTTATCATGTGCCGCGGCTCTGTCATGTAAAACAGAGTCTATATCTCCAATCTCAGAGGTCGCCTCACATCTTGTATCCCTCATCGCGTGGTTCTGCGTTTGTTTGTCCCTCTCGATCTGCTCCTCAGTCCCTGGGCAAGTAGAACCGGCCACGGCGTCCTCGTCTATCGGCAAGCTCTCCACACTGCTCATCCTGTGCAGGCTGGTCTCGTCTCCGTCACTCAGCGTTGACCGGTTCAGGCCCTGCAGGCGCAAAACGTTAATGGGAATGTGTTTGTGTGTGCCTGTTGAAATAAGTTCTGTTTCTAAAACTACTCAATTCAGTGAGAAGCTTCATGGGTACACACACGTGTACAAAGGAAAGAGTTTGGGGTTTTCTTATAATTATGTGAATAATTCATCGGGTAAAAAAATTTAATAAATATTTTCAGTGTGATTTTCATTTTCGTTTTCAAAATCAAAAGTAAGCTACACGGATCAAAACAACAACCCATCATTGATCCCTAGATAGAGGAGAGGCCAATATCGAAAAGTATTGGAGTTGATATGGAGTGGAGAATAACGAAGACATAGTGTTTTCTTATGAATCCCTCACTTGTTCCTAGTGCAGCCTGGAGCCCAACTAGTGACTACAGATCTAACTGTTAACTTGGCATAAAAATATAGACGAAGAGGAAAACGTTCGCTTTATATTTCATCTGATGGCCATGCGCAAAATTTCTCTAAACATCAGCAGTATTGTCATGATCTCATTATCATAAATAGTGGTAGTATTGTATTGTTATTTCTATTATTATTATTATTATTATTATTATTATTATTATTATTATTATTATTATTATTATTATTATTATTATTATTATTATAGCAATGGACTTATTTTGATTGACAAACCTCAGTGAGAGTTTCATCATTCTCTACACGAGTTTTCACGTTGTCCCCATCAACTGGCATATCTTGGAGTTCTTTAAACTTCATCTCTGGTCTTTTTTAAAGAAACAGCATGAGACAATGAATAGGAGAAAAAACAACAAACAGACGCGTTGGGATATTGGAAATATCTTTTAAATCAGAAGTGTGCCTAGTCATAACCTTGATTATGTGAGATACGAGAATCGATATATTCTTTGGACATGACTGTTGGGACTAGTGAAGTTATGTTTTGATTTTAGCTGAGCATAGTTGGGTATTTAGTGTAGCGGGAGTGTGGCTGTGTTTTACGTCATTAATTTGGTGTGTGTGCTTTGTGATTGGTTGGTTAGGCCACGTGACAACGGCAAGTCGGACGGAGCTACACTTTGGCGGGATCTCTGCAGCAGTGGAAGGATTCCTATTTTATTCCTCGTACTGAACAGTCGTGGACGGTCCTGGCTGCAGGGTGTAGCGGACTTGTCTGACTACAGAAGATATATTTTAATCTTCCTACCACCTTTATTATCGCATAGAAGTGGCGATTGAATTTATATTATATTGTACTTGAGGCTGTGTGCCTATCCAGACTGCTGTCTAAAGTCTACGAATTTATGTTTCTCCTGTGAAACTGAAATGGTGGTATAACTTTGTGACTATTATTGTACTAGCTATTATTGTCCCTCACGTAAGGGCTTGTCATCTGGAGCTGTGAACAACAGTATTTATTGCTGGTGACGGTGCATTTAAGTACTAGGACTATTATTACTATTTATGTGATGAACATGATTTAACTCGTGTACGAACTGAGGACATAGATATATGAACATTTCTATGAACATTGAGATTTACCCTAGTGCTCGCAACAAGTTTCTACGGACAAGAATCGTCGATGGATTATGTTTAGAAGCGTGTGTATGTGCGAGTGATTATTGTGGGAATTATATCTCCATATCATATCCATAGATTATATAAATTATATCTATAAATTGTATCTACAAGTCTTATTGATCTATGAAGTAGTTTCACGGGGAGAGTTTCCTCGTGGGTGGACTAATTTGATTAACTTCATTTAATTGTGTATAATAGCGTTATCTCGTAACGCTTAGCAGATTATTTTGCATTGTCGCGCCTGCGTGCGTGGACATTTGTATTTGGCTCACCTCGTATCTATCTGTCTTCTTCTTTATGTGACTTTCCTACTTCTTTTTATATTTATTACCTTATGATAATATAGTTTTTTCTGTCACCTATCCCCAGTGTTCGACCTTTTAATTGTGTGAACCTCTTGTGCAGTCGATGTGAGTAAGTTATTTGTTGTGGTTGTTGTTAAGTTGTGTGTAGCCGTTGACAGGCTGTGTTTGCCCCCAACAATGGCATGATTTTCTTTCCTTCAAGATGGATTAGTACCTAGATCTAAGTTTAAAAGAAAGAACGGAATTATTTACCTCTGGCCCAGAATCTGAGCTCTTCATCTTAACGTAGTTGTTATGATCTCGTCCGTACCATCTTTTTTCTTCTTCTAATTTTAGCCCCAGGAAGCCAAGACAAGTAAGTATGACTCTCATACAAAAAAGCCAGAAGTTCACTAAAGATTTTTTTCCTATTAGACCAAAAGATTGCTTTTAACTGTATAGCCATTTACTTAGTTAGCAAAATTAAAACGCTTCAAATGAAAGTGATTAGCTCTAAAAAACGGTGAGGGTTATTCTAAAACAGAACTTCCATCAACAGATGTAGCTTTGAACAGAGAGTTTAAGGCAGAGAGCGTTTAATATCAAGTGAAAGTTAATTCTCAAGTCTTGTTGTCAAAAAAAGGACTCACCCATCGGAAACGTTAACAAAATCCATCAAGTCTATCTCGAGGCTGGTGTCGTTTGCCACTTTGATCAGTTCAGATCCGTCAGTGTTGGCTGGTACAAGGTCGTCCTCGTCTGCACCCACCTCCTCCTCCACATCGTCCTCCGTGCACTGTTCACACTCGTAATCCCCGTCTGCCGGAGGTCTCTCGCCTGCCTCGCATTTACAGCTGGCAGCTTCGCCTGAAGTGTCTTCTTCATTGCCTGTGATTCCTGGTGCAGGTGTGTACTCTCTTCTGCTGACTCTGCCGTTCACTCTATCGCTGGTCGCATCTAGCTGGAATGTAACTCTTTGTTTAGACCGAGACGTGCCATCACTACATGTCCTCTGGCTGCTTTTCAAGGCCTCTCTCTTTGATTCACCACTGTTTGCTGATCCAAGAGAAGACGTGAAAGAGTCCAGCCTAGACACAAACTTCTCGTCTAGCGGGCTGAAATGAATAGGTTTTCTCGCCTCAGCCACACCTGAATCCTCCATAGACGGTATTCGCCTTTCCTCTGTAGATCTCGCCGCATCGCCTCTGGCAGGAGGGGAAAGGCTTCTGGCTCTGAGCGTGCTTGTTGCGAGGACTGGCGAAGTGTAAAGTTTTTCCTTTGCGGGCAGTGCCTCAACACTGGCAGTGGCAGCTGTGCCAGACGTTGGCGATGTATTTGATTTGGACTCATGAATTTTTGTAGTGACTGGCAAAATGCTGGGAGAGCCGTCACTGGAAGCCCGAAAACATGGATGCGGGCTGACGGATACATCTGCCATCTCTATGTCTGCTCCTATATCGCTACGATCCGTCTTAGGAAGAGGCGGCGCCTTAGTCCTGAGGGACTCGTGATCATGACTGGTTGGTCCATTTGCCACTGCGGTGGCATCAGCGGAAGGTACGGCACTATCATCTTGGGCCGGCACCAGTGCCGTTAAGATGTGCCGCCCATCGTCAGATAAATCCATTCCTGTTAAATCAACAGCAGGGTCATTATCACACAAAACCTGCTGGTCATAATGATCTGCAGCATGGCTATCACGATCTACATGAGATGATTCATGGCTCTCATTTCTAGTTTGATTTACCTCAACTACCTGAGTGTCCGCCTCTGTATAGGATTCAACCTGGGCTACATCATGAGGTGTAGGCTCGTCCTCTTTTACATTACTTGACTTTATAACAAGAGAAATCTGATTGTCCTCATCAGCTAAGACTTCTTCGTTCACTTGGCTATTCACACATAGATTCAAATCAAACGCCTTCGTGTCGGACGCTGTAACAGACGCATTGGGATTTATATCATTTGGTGAAGAGTCGACATTCAGCTTTACAACTGTAGACACCTGCTGATCCTCACTGGTTATGATCTCCTTATCTTCTTCAGCATAACTTTGTTTCACGAAGATCTCCTCAAGCTTGTCTTGACTTGAACCTTCTTCAGCAATGAGAGTTTGCAGATCTTCGGTGCGAATGTGAATCTGAGTGTCTGAGTCTTCTATACTCTCAGGTGCGCGCGTCTGTCCACATGGCTGGACGCGCACACCTTCGTTAGTCACACTCGTTGTTATTGTGTTAGTATCAGACCTCACTGGTTGTGGCAACAGCTCATCATGTCGAGCCCCGTCAGCTCCAGTGATATCGTTGTCTCGCTCTACCGACGCTGCACCACATTGGCTTTCCTCAATCTCATCACAATGGATTTCCCCATAGCTTCTCACTGCGTCTTCTGTGGGTGCACAAGCTTTGGAGTCTTGAGAATGTGGGAGCTCATTGTCGTTTGGAACACCAGCTGTATATGGATATCGCTCGGTACCTGGTGGAGGATTTTGTTTGTTCACCCAACCCGAAAGATTATCAGCATCAACTGTTTCTCCTAGTTGGCTGTCATCCTTAACTACAGCCGTAATTGCTTTACCATTATAGTCTCCTGTTTGATCTTTCTCTCCAATATTATTTATTAAATGTTCATCCTTTTTTGATGTTTTGTTGCCTTCATCGTCTGTGGAGGTGTTTTTGCCTCCAATAGATCCAAGACCCATACCAAACGGTTGGATAGTATCTTTGCAGTCTGAATGAGTTTTTTCAACGTCATCATGTTCATCCAAACGAAGCCCGTCTTTCCTTTCATCTGGAGTAGTCTTGTTCTCAACAAAGGACCCATCAAGACATGGTTGAAGGGTAACATTCTCTGCTAAAGATCTTTCATTGAAATCTTGGCTTCCATTGACTTCAGTACACTGCCCATCACTGATCTGTTGTCTTTCAT
>BLXT01004605.1:316285-328970 GCA_019648995.1 Plakobranchus ocellatus
GTGCTAGTGTTTATATAGATTCTATCTTTATCTAATAGATCTAGATCTAGATCTAGGATGGAGCGGCAAGAGAAAATAATTACAAATCGAAAATAACAGCTGGCGATCTGAATGATCCCCTGTGTAATATTTTGATCCATGATTCAAATGGATAACCTCTCAGACGTCGGTAATTGTCTAAGAGCTCTTGATTCTTCCAACAAAGCATCAGATCGAAAGGTAGGATTATAAGTAGATCTAGGCATAGATCTAAATACGTTGATGCCTGGCCTTTATCAAAAATAAACAACGCCTTTATCAAAAAGTAAATAAAGAGTGAGGGATAGACCAGGGACAGGCCCAGTAGCCTCTAGGTCTACCTGCGCGTTTTCGTTTGTGCCCACCCCGACTTTTTATAGAGCTATATTATTCAATTAGCAATAGCACTATCTTCATAAGCTATCGACGAAATGAAGCAGTTGCAAGCCAAATTATTATGAAAATAGTATTATTTCCACACAAAATGTACACAGTTTGGAGCTTTTTTGTTTTGTTCCTATCGAATAATGTAGTAGATATATAAAGTCAGGGCGGGAACAAATGAAAAAGCTCCAATCTACCTTTATCACCTATATAGGGAATTCACGATATTTTGTTCCCCTCCAGGAAATTCCCAGTAAAATGCAGACCCCTGGGTGTTGTATGCATGTAGTGCCTATTGCCTTTGCATGTGAACATAGGCGGCATTACCTGACCACATGCATTTTCAGCCGCAACAGCAGTAACTTTCTGCTTCATACCACTCTCTCTCGCCTTCACACTCCTTCCACCTCATTCACAGATGATTTTACACAGATTGTGCTTAAAGTTGAATCCACATTCATCTATGTTCCATACATCCGCATCAGGCACACCATCTTCTGAAACATTTCTCAGGTCTTGAAAATATTCATCCATTCTTTTTCTTTCCATTGCTCTCCCTCTCGAAATAGTCATCTTAGATGGTTTCCTTCACGTCATTACGTGATGTTTCATGAACCGATAATACCATGAAGGTCCTGCGCCTTTGCCATGAAAAGGGTGTTAGATTTTGAGGGCTTCACAAAACTCCTTTGCTTTTAGGCATACCATTTTCCTGGACAGCCCAAAGCCCAGATTGCTAGTTCTACAAGTTTTTTTGCAAACGCCTCTTTTTGGGCTGGTGGCTGGATGGTTTTCTTGCCAGCTTTGGCTCCTGTGACAAAACATTATAACGTTAATGATAATACATAGCCATGGCCGTAAATCTCTCAAACCAAATGATTATTGTTGGTAAACCTGTAATGAGTTAACATGTGTTTAAATAACTCAGCAATGAGGTGTAGATGCAAACTATAGATGATGATGAATGCTTGTGTTTGGCACTGTGATGTAATTGTCTGGGTGCTTTCATGAGAAAATAAATATACCTAGTGCATAAACTTTGTTTTCACAATTAAATTGCAAAAAAAATTCAACCTTTGACCACTTGACCTAAGATCGGACAGGGTCATGACAGGAACGCTATTAGCTTGAGCAGCTCTCTTCATTGAGATCTCCTTATCCCTCACTCTTTTTTACTGCCTCTTCCAATTCCTCCTTTGTATAATTTTTGCCATAAGGTCCCCGTTCTTTCTTGCCAATGACCATTTTTTGAATGCACTTCATATTTGAAGCCTTTTTCCAGGTAGGTGTGGATTTGGCCTTGCGAAACGCCATGTTCTGGGGATTAAATACAGGGCATGATTTTGATTCATAATTGATTTGAAATTCCCTCCAATCATGCAAAGAGAAACTCTATAATATTATGATATCTTGCGGCTTACTCACAATGTTTTGTACCCTGTGTCACCATATTTTGTACCCCCGCCCAGTACTTCGTATCCAGTAAGAAATAATATAAAGACCGGGCATGAGAACATGGCTTTATTCGTGTCATTTCATTTTTTTTTTTTAAGAGTGTATTTTTTCCTCCAAACTCACCACAACAAACTCTGGGTGGATCATAAATGAATAAGCTTTTAAAAAAGTTACTCTTTATAGCTATACTCACCTTCTTTCGTCCAGAAACTCTTCTTTTCGTAACACAAAAATTTGGCGTTTGGTTGGAGAGAACTCTCGACTGCAAGAAAGACCACACAATCGAAAGGGATGGGGTACAGTTCAAATTAAATGGATTTTTTATTGCTTCTTTTTCACCAAGGTTCAACATGTGGATGAAAAATTGTTAGGGTTACGAAATTAAGAAATAGTACGAAATAAGGCGATTTTCCTCTACTGACAAAATGAAGAGTTTGGCATATCCCAACAGTGATTCTATTTATATTGAATAGTAGGATCTACATCTAATAAGTAGACTCTATGGCAAGGTGTAGGCTGGATCCAGATCTTATTTTGTTTGACATCTCTCTTGATCTAGATTTTATTGAAATCAATTAAATAGATTAAAATATATAAGACCCGTTGTAAGATTTTTAAAAGTTCATTTTAGTTTAAAGAAATGGAGTCAAATTGGCCTATACGCAACTAGTGTTTTTTTTTTTTTTTTTTTTTTGTTCGCAACCGTCTAGTCATATGATTCATGCCTTCTTCTGGATTTTACGAGATTTTATGTAAGCTTAGTCAAGTGACCTATCTGATTCGCACCTTCCTCCACACTTCACTTTCTTCTTCATCATCCAGTGAAGGAAGACACTGAGGTCCTATTTTATTTGATTTTGCCTTGCAGCCAAGATATTATGACCATGAAACCCTAGTGGTAGCAGACAAGCTTCATTCGTATGTTGCTATTAAAGAAGCTCTAGAAAAATACCAGAAGAATACTATAACTCAATTCATAAAAACACAGGCGGAGAAAATTCCACCTTCTGACCTTCAGTGCAAGCAGTGTTCAGGACTCGCTCATTTCCTTTACTTTCAATTCATACTGTCTCCTTCCCTCTGCCTTTTCTCTACATCTCTCTTATGTCCACCCCCCACACCCCATCTTCCTCTTTGAATTTACTAAACACTAAACATTAACAATTCTAAGACTACTTTTGTATTTGGATGTCATAAAAACATAAGGAATCAAATCAATCCTTGTAGACCACTGAAATTGTTTTTATCTTGGATCTCTCAAAGAATTTGACAAAGAAATGTATAAAAATATTTTTTGTTGTCTGTAAAACGAAAGAAATTTATAGATAACTACAACATTAACACTACCTTTAATACTTTAATAATAATAATGACAATAAAAGTAGTAGTAGTAGTAATTATAGTTGTTGTTGTTGTAGAAATAATTTTTATAGTGGCAGATGTAGCTTATAGTTAATTAAAGCAACAAAAAGTACAAAAGAGGGATTCTGTTAATGTCATTATGGCTCCTTAATTTTCATGAAATTATTTTCTTTTCAGATTGAATAAGTCAATTTAGAATGTCTGATAGTGAATAGATTTATTTACTTCTGCACAAAATACATGAAAAAGTCAGTTTACGTAGGGGCAATGGTCATGGAATTGGTTACAAGTCTTAATTGAATTGCAAGAGAGATAGAAAATTTAAAATCAAATCTCCAACTTAAATTGTAGTAGATGCAGTACTACTACTACTAGTAGTAGTAGTAGTAGTAGTAGTAGTAGTAGTAGTATGGAATGGCTAATTATGCCTCAGGCCTCTTGGAATCTAAATGTCCTGTCTTGTTTTTTTTTTATGTATGTGTTGATCTGCATTCCTCATTTAATGGTATCAGGAAACGATTCATCAAGTTCATAAAACGTTTGCCTGAGCTTTGGATCACAGTCCAGAAAATTCTTTAAATTGTTTCACTTTGACATAATGATATGAAATGAATAAATTAAAGATCAACATGTGCTTTGTCTGCAAAAGGAATTTTCTTTATTTATTTTCTTTAAATCTGTGTGAAAAAAAACTTATATTAAATCTATGCTATATTTTTTTACATAGTTTTAGCATAATAGACCTACATCATCATCTATATAAAAAAAAAAAAGCTTTGTGCTATTTTATCATGGCTGGGCCTGTTTTTTTTATTTTTTTTTTATTTTTTAGTGGTTGCCTTTGCTTTTGTTCCATTTTGTGGTGTAAGTAAATGATTGATCGTTACAGTCTTCAGAGAACAGTTTCATTTGTAAAACACCAATTTGTGTATTTGTTTATTTTGACACTGTTTTCCACTTGACTTGAACAAATCTTAATATGATGAAAAAACTTTTCCATTAAAATTTCTTTTTCGTCCAATGATTGTGTTATTGTTAAACAATGCCATTCTTTTATTTTTTCCTGTTTTGCTTCAGAAAAATGCAACAACACTCCAGCAATTGGTAGACACAGACTTGGTGAGGAGAGTGTTGGATAGTAATACAGAGGAGCAAAGAAGGATTACCTGGGATCACGTACTCAGGGTAATATTTTCAATAGTCTACAGCAGTTTAATTACAGTAGTGCAATGTCATACACCTTAATCCTCTTTTAAGGCATCCCAGCAGTAAGTTTACATCATATAATGCAACAGCTTTGTTGAAATATATTGGAGCAATGGTTGAGGATTATGAAAAAAAAAAAGAAAAATTGCTTTTCACACAAGGCGTAAAAAAAGATGATGAAATAGTTAATACCAGAAGCTTTATATTTTTCTCCCTGTGTGACTGCCTATGCATATCTGTTATTAACATATATGACACCTAGTTAATAGCTCAGGAAATTAGTTTAATTGCTTTTCAGACAAGGCGTAAAAAAAGATGATGAAATAGTTAATACCAGAAGTGACTGCCTATGCGTATCTGTTATTAACATATATGACACCTAGCTAATAGCTCAGGAAATTAGTTTAATTGCTTTTCAGACAACGCGTAAAAAAAAGATGATGAAATAGTTAATACCAGAAATGACTGCCTATGCATATCTGTTATTAACATATATGACACCTAGCTAATAGCTCAGGAAATTAGTTTAATTGCTTTTCAGACAAGGCGTAAAAAAAGATGATGAAATAGTTAATACCAGAAGCTTTATATTTTTCTTTCTGTGTGACTGCCTATGCATATCTGTTATTAACATATTTGACACATAGCTAATAGCTCAAGAAATTAGTTTCTGCCTAAAATAATCATCAATCTGAACTTTAATGAATTATATTTATTTAAAAAGAAAACAAAGCTTGAAGGTTGTTTTTTTTTTAATTTTTTTTTTATTTTAATAGTTTTAAGTGAGCACATTCTTTAATTCCTCCCACACTATGCACTCAGGTAGAGATTACTGTAAGGTGGTGCACCTTTGATACTATTATTTTTTTTAAAGTCATTTTAGCAAATTCTGACAATTGCAGGGAGTGAACAAATATGTGAGCATTGAGCTGTCCTCTCTGAAAACCGCAAAAGAAAGCCAGTCTGCGACAACTATTGCCAGCAGAGGAAAGCGCAAGAATGAATTGGCTGATTTTTTCAAGCTTGTGGTCAGAGTGGCCAATGGCAGTAAGAGATTTCATACAATTTACACATGAGTGTATGTTACCTTTTGTATGGTCCTGATACACATCTAATGGATGCTCTCATTATGGCAATGATGATAGAAGGCAATGGCTTTACAAGGCTTTTTCTTTTTTTTTTTTTTTTAATTATATGGGGAAGAAAAAAAAAATCTTATCTTTTTTTTCCCAGGTGCAAGAGAGCTTTGTTGAAAATTCAAAGCAAGCTTTGCATATTTGCTTTTGACATTTAGGCAGACTATTACATTTTTGTTTTGCTTTGTTTACTCATACATTTATGCCTTTTAGCTTTCCTTTATTCCCTGCTATAGGCATGAGATATCAGTACAGGTATAAGCAATTCATTTGCTGCTGTACAAGCATAAAGTGCCCTTCCTTCAAATACATAAAAAAATGTCCTGCTTTTTTTTTTCTGTACCTTTGTCTGCAGTTTTGGTCTCTCACATGTATTTTATATTCCATGCCATGTCAAATAAAGTTGTTTTTCATCTAAATCTTATCTTTTTGTGAAGGAGGAGCAAAGCTGTCAGCCTCTTTACTGATTGACAGTATTCTCGATGTCCTGAATGACGAGTACAGTCTTGATGCTCTGGGTGCTGACTACAGTAATGTGCTGCTCAAATCTGTGCTTTGTGTCAGAGCATATTGGCTCGAGCTTACACCTGCCCAGTGGAGGAGTAAGACTAGTTCAGAATTTCTTAGTCATGGACAAGTATTTGAATATGGAGAGAGAAAAGAAGAGTAGAGAAGTGTGATGAAAGAAAGAATATATTGTAGATAGTGTAGGGGGAGAGGCAGAGAGAATTAGTAAAGCCCAGTGGAAGGTGGAAGAAGTGAGAGAAAAAAAAAGAAACGAAAGTCACTTGAAACAATTGGAGAAAGAGAAATGAAAGAAATGATGTAGGCCTAATAATTTTTTATTGATTTTTTTTGTTCATTTGGCGATTGATTTTTGGATGTTTTATGTTTGCTCAAAAAAAGACAAGAAAGAAATAAACTAACAAACAAGACCATAGAAAGTAAATTCAGTTTGCCTTTTGATCTTATTGAATGTTACAAGCCTTCTTGTTTATGTTTTACCTGTATATATGTTTCTATTTGACATTTGTGTGTGTGTGTGTGTGCCAGTCATATTATCCTTTAAATTTTCAGAACTATTGCACATCTACTGTAAACTTTTTGAAGAAAAAGCGGTGGACAGGGACATAGTTGTTCGAATCATTCAAGAACTTGTGACAGGAAACATACAACAAGGGGAGCTCAATCCTAAGAGGCTCTTTGTTTTTTTTTCTCGTGTCATGGAAAACATAAGGTATATTTTTATTTGTCTTTTTTGTCCCTGGCTTCTTGTTTTTCTGTCATTTCTTGCTATTACTCTCCCTCTACTATTGCATTGCACTTGGATCATTGGGTCACTCAAATCCCTTTTAGGGTCTCTCATAGATGTTATTTCAGTCTTTGCTTACATTTGAATGGGACAGTTTAAATGCATTTGATTCAAAGTTCTGTTGAGGCAAGTATATTCATTAAAAATTAGAAATGCCAACCAGTTTTGCATAATACAGCCGCAGTCATGTTTACTTGCTTGAGCTTCAATCATATCATAAAAAAGATGTTTTAACTATTTAAAAGTTTTCAATGCACTATATTTCTTCCCTGAATTTTCAAAGTATTCTTATATCTTGATGTTTGTTGTTTCTTTTTTATCCTCTGCGCACCGATTTTGTTTGAAATGGAAACATTGATTATGATTTCAAGCAGGTTGAATGAAAAACCAGACTCCATTGTTCCTATTCACATTTCAGTGAGGTGCGGGCTGTGTTGGAGAACCTACTGATGGCTCTGAACAGCTTCTGTAAGGCTGTGGCTCCTGGCTGCAGGGCTCAGCTGTGTGGGTTTGGAGAGAGACACATGAGCAGCTTGAAAAGTTTGTGGGAGAAAGCCAGTACAGAAAAAATCAAGGTGGAGGGATTGTCTCACATGTTAGCAGCTACCACATACATACATTCCGTTTTATTCTTTTGAGATAAGTTTTTTTTTTGGGCTTCGCTGATCACTTAACTGTTGTCTGCGTATATCATTGGTCATTTAAGTAACCAATCAAACTCTTTTGTTCATGAAGAAATATCTGATTGCTAAATTTTTTGGGGGGGTATGAAGATATTGGAAAAAAAGAGCGAAAAAAAAAAATCCCAAAAAAGTCCTCATTTTTGGTGCCTCTTATAATGCACTGATATTTTAGCAAAACTGTTGAATCTTTCCACTCTGTTTCATTTATTTTCCACATAAAAAAACGAATTGCAGGAAGAACTGGTCAGTTTTTTCCACCTGCTGGTGCGAGCTCACCACCCGCATGGAGTAGCCACATCCAGGGATGGAGCTTTTGCTGTGGATTGGGATCTTTGGCAGGTACGTGTAGTGATTAGCAGAGGAAAAAGGAACAGAGGCTTTTCGTACATTCAGAAAACATGGAACCCCCCCCCCAAAAAAAAAAAAAATCATCAAAAAATAGAAAGATTTTCAAAAGGGTTAGAAGAGACAGATTTTCTGAGAAAATAATCATATAAATAGCTGAATCCTATAAACTTAACTCACTCGCTGCCGAGGCCGAACAGTTTCGGTCTATCTATTTGTACCGCCTGCTGCCGAGACCGAACCCCTTCGGTCTGATAAATAGCACTCTACCGCCTACATTGACCGAAGTGTTTCGGCCTCGGCAGGCTACGTGCTGATAGCTTCGCTATTGAAGAAGGTCGGTAGAAAATTTGAGTGACTTCCCTTGGTTGGTTTGAAAACTATGAATTTTTTTCCAACCGAACTACGAATATTCGTTTTCGAGGTCGTGTGCCAAAATGGAAAGACGTTCTTCTTCACGAAATATCTTTCAAACATTGGATTTTTTTGTCACGGAAGAGTCCGATATCGAAGAGGAGTTTGACAATAGTGATCTAGACCCAGATTACATCGAAAGTGGAATATCTAAACGATCCAAATCAACAGGTAGAAATAGAGAAAAGGCACGATCTAGATCAAGGTCTAGATCTAGCAGCAGTTATGAAACTGACACTGACTATTCAAGTTCAAGTGATCCTAGTCATCCCAGGCCTAGCAAAAGAAAGAGGAAAAAAAAGAAGACTAGATCTAGGCCTAATGTGAGTTAACCCCTTTTTTTTCTTTTGCATGCATACTGTGTTTATTATGTTGTGATTTTCAGTCAAAACAAACACAAAATCCACACACAACTAACAGAAACATAATCAAAACACATACAAAGCCGTTCTCAAAACAAAAGCGTTTTATTGAAAAATTTGCATATTTTCAAAAATTCATAAAATCAAAACCACTACAGATAGAGCATTGAAATTTTAGCATATACATATTACATATGATTGACACAAATGGTGTAAGTTTCATAACTCTAGTGATATAAATAAGGGAGGAGTGAATTTTTTAAAACTATATAAAAACCCCCGGCAGTCCTCATATTATGACTCTTTAAAGTGTCCGGCAGCGAGTGAGTTAAAAACAGGCACATTCTCAAAGTTCTCAAGAGCTTTGTACACTAGCCATTTATCATTGGTTTCATGATTGATATCTCTCAGGTGCAATGCTTTCATGATTGAATGTTTTCATACAGTTTTTCTTTTTTAGCAAGGATGTTTGAACAAGAGTTTTAAATTTTTCTCCTGTCCTAACTTTGTTCCAGTCGCAGCTTCTCCTCCTCCATGAACTGGTTGTGTCTGACATTGACACTCAGGCTGGGAGCTACAAGATCATCTCTGGGTTTGTTCTTTTTTCTGTGTCACCACTGGCGTAGTGCTGTCTAGTCATAGATCTAGTTGAACACTGCCTGTGACAGTGAGTTCTTTTAAATAAAAGAACAGAAATCACTCCAAGCCTTACCAAAAATTGAAGAAAAGTTTATTAATTTAAACAATTTCAGAACAGCAATTTAATTTGCACAATTACTCAGATCTACAAGCTCTCTAACATCAGCAGTTTATCTCTCAGTCATCTCTGCAAGACCCCTTTAACAATCCCACAATTCCCTGTTTTATATTTACTGCCCACTACCTGTAGAAAATACAAATCATGCAATCCACAGGCTTACTTGCCCAATGTGAAACAAACAAAAAATTCTAGAACAGAGTAGAAATCCTCATTATGTAACCGAGCTTTTGACCAATCAAATACTCCCATTTATTTTCTCCCTTTACACATAAACATGACATGCCTACTATTTCACCAGGATATGATTTAACAACTTCATGTAAACAATGTTTTTACACTTTGAAAGAGCCTTTAAAAAAATCCCTATTATCTAAAAAGGTAAACAAAGCTAAAACAATCATAGTACTAACAAATAAAAATAGATCTAACCTGGGCCTACTCAAAATCTGTCCAATCATTACAAGTAAACAAAGCCAAATCACAATACTAGCCTTTCCAAATCTAGATCTGACTCAATTCACAGCAACCAATGATCATGCACTGCTTTACCTGGTAACCTGGGCTCAGTTAAAAAGCTGTACAAAGTTGCGGTCAAATTTTGATTATTTGTTTCTTTAGTTTTGTCAGTTCTTTGCTTTGCTTCTCGGAAGTCAATAAGTCAGCAATTTGCCTCAAATTACCTAAATTTGGAAGAATATGAGCTTAATTTTCTTGATGTTTTTGTATTGTTCAGAAAAGAAATGTGAATCTGAAGTAGTGCTTTAGTTGTTTTTTTTTTATTTCTTTTTTTTTTTTTTTGTTTTTTAGGAATTCAAGTAAAAAAAGCTGTTGTTCTAATTAAAAAATTTTCAAACTATTGTGTTTGCTCCAGATCAAAAGAGAGTGGTTTAAAACCAAGTTACATCAGTTTTGCGGCAGACATTTTCAAGCAGGTAATGTTGCACTTATCAGCCAAGACTGAGTTAAATAATTTATTTATCAAAATCAGGCCTACTTGAGGTGCTAAAATGTTAAACCAGGTGAGCAAATAATTTTTTAAAAAATCTGAGCTTTCATCTGAATCAGATATAAATGACACTGGTTTTAAAGGACATTAGAAACACAATTTTTTGTTTTTGTTTTAGCAAACGAATTTTAAATGGTTATTGTGTCAACACAAAATGGGCCATTTCACAGCAAAATGTAGCACTGATAAAAAATGGGTGAAAGGCATCCAGGAGAATAGCTTGCATACGTTTTAGATTATATCCTGACAGACTCACCAGTGCTCTATGTCAAATTTTATATGACTCCTAAGGAATTATGACAGCTGTACTGCAACTTATAACATATTTTTTACTGATGAAGATAAAGAGTATATTGAATCGTTAGCTTAAGGTGTTAAGATATTGCTTTCCTCAATTTATAACACATTTTTTAGTGATGAAGATGTAGAATTATATAAGAATGTGAATCCACAGCTTCCACTCTCCAAGATAGTGCCTGTCTCCCCTGACTGGAGTCTCACCCAGGTCACTCAGTTCACAAGCCAGGCAGGGGATGGCCATGTGGACCCAATTGGAGCAGCAACCCCTGTCAAGAGACAGCGCCTCGGCCCTGAGAAGAAAGCCCTGCTGGAGATCTTGAAGGAGAGCTCTGGCACTCTGCAGGCCGTTCCATGGTGAGTTGCTAGGCTGGAAGGTCTGCTCAACAGAATCACACTGGCAGAGCTGTTCTGTGTTGCTTCATGTTCTAGGTGGTGAGTTACCTGTCAAATTAGAAATGAAATGCTTCGCAATAGGAGCATCTTGGTTGTATGTATTCATGCATGATTGAAAGTAGTACAATTGACATGGAAATCAGTTCTGTACTTTAAAATGTTTGTTGACTCATGTTTATGGTTCTCACAGAATTAACAGAAGCTGATTTGTAGCATTATAATTTTGTAAGATAATGTGTGAAATAAAATTTGCTTGATCAGGAGTGGTCTGGTCAAACATACATATACAAATTATATAATACCTGTTGCTGATGTGAGGATTCTCAGATTAAGTGGTGTCTCTGATATTTGTTATTATCCAAACCAGGCTCCAGGTTCTGCGGCAGCTGTTACACACTTACCCTGAGATGTTTGATAAGGCCGGCCTGCATCTGACCCTGGAGCTGCTGGTCAATATGTTGGGACGCTGCAAAAAGTGAACACCCTATTTTTTTTTTTTTGTTGTTATTTTTATTTAAATGGCATCTGCAGTTTTAACTCTCAATGAATCCATTATTTTCACACTATTGCAATTTTGCATGGTGGTGGTATTTTTTAACAGGCTCTTATTTTGTAAGGGAATAAGCTATTGTGTCATATTGCCCATCATTTTGTGTAGAATTGAATGGAGATTCATTCTCAAGTAGAATTTTTGTCATTCTTTATGTATTTTCAGAACAACATGCATTTAATTACAAGAAAAAATCAAATCCGAAAACAAAAAAATTGCATGCATCAACAAATTCAAAGAAGGAAAAAAATTCAGTTTTGATGAAAATATCATGAAATATTTATTTTAACTTAGAACAATATCTGTGGAAACAGAAAAAAGTCAAACCACAGCAAAAAATACACATTTGATGTGTTTTGTATGGCCATGAAGTGACAGTGTAAATTTTGAAAATCAAGCGTCAAGAAAAAATAAAAACAAGTTCAAACTTGAAGTAAGTGATTTTTTCAGGTCCTGCCTGGTGTGTAAATCTGGAAGTTGGAGATCAGCTCCTCACACAGGTTCAAAATTGGGCACAGGGGTTGTAGGCTCAATATCAGCCAGCCTTCACACATTAAGGTCTGGGGCATGGTCTGCGACATGACTGTTGTTCCATGGTACATTGCTAGTGAATCAGAAAGAAGAAAAAAAGGTTTTAGAATCAGGAAAAATTAGAATGGTTCATACTCACCATATTATTGTGAATTCCTAGCCTTATCAATTTCAACATTTCCTTAGATCTCACCAAAATCATGAATCTAAAACATAATTTGATGTCTTGCTCTACTTCCTGGTTGTAGATCTAGATTTAGATCTAGACCTAGATCTAGCAAAGGTGGATGGTTGATCATTAGATCTAATTTTCCAACACAATAAAACAGTTAAATATGTTGTGCACATAATCAGGAGATATAAATTAGATCTAGAATCTATAGGTCACAGTTTCTTTCAAAATTTAAACCTAGATATATATCTACACACCTTCTCTCCTGGTGATTTGGTTCAGGATCGTCCTCTTCA
>BLXT01004605.1:359555-373165 GCA_019648995.1 Plakobranchus ocellatus
AATAAAAGCGACAAAGGACAGGAAAAAGTGGAGGACCATGATCGCCAACGCTGTAAAGCAAGGCACCTGATGATGATGATGATCTTTGACCAGATCTTTTCAGTATGTATGACTGAGACTGGCAAGCTTATTTTACAGTGTTATAACAGTGAACATTGTTTCATAAAATACATTATGTATGCACTCAACATACAAGGCGTGTAATTTGTACATTGATATGCTGTAATGTTAAGAAATGGCCATAATTCATATCTCATTGTTTCATGAAATACATTATGTATGCACTCAACATAGAGAGCTGTGTTATTTTGTACATTGATATGCTGTATTATTAAGAAATGGCCATAATTCATATCTCTAAGCTTCACCTTTCATGGTTGAAGGCTTTTCGAATCCTGCTTATTTTCAACATGTTGGTGATTTTACCCCCAGCTTCTGATGGAGTTTATGACTGTGTGTGATATGACCAGAGACTTCCCATCACAAGGGCTGGCCATGAGGCTGGACAATTTGTCGTGGTCTGTCACCAAACATCACTCGCAGCTGGAAGCCTTGGCACTCACAAAAAAAGGTAGTGGTATTCATTTATTTCCTTCTCTGTCCTCCTCCCTTTTTCTTTTTCTTTTTCTTTTATTTTTTGTGTGGCTGTGTGTTTTAGGGGGAAATTTCTGTGGACCAACCTGTGTAAGATAATCTCTCTCTCTTTTTTTTTCTTTTTTTTTTTTNNNNTTTTTTTTTTTTAATGCACTGCCTCTTTTCGGAGATCCACAGTTAGTCATAGCTGTTGTGATGCATTCTGTAATGTAATAATAGTCCAGGGGGTTTCCCACTTTAGCACAAATATACTCTAGTCCGATGCTGCGCGAATGACCTGAGTCAGATGCTTCTATTTTTGTGGAAGCGGATCGTCAGTGCTTGTTCAATTGGTTCCTCTGTCTGGCAAGGCGGTGGGAGCAAACGAGGATGCAGGTTCGAATCCTACTTGGACATGTCATTTTCTCTCGTCTTCTGTCTTGTCTTGTCTGTTGCTAGGTCTAAGTGCATGAACGTCTTCTTCATCTCTTTTAGTGCACTGAAAAGTTATCTTAGGTCTCATCAGAATGAGTTAAATCAAAACATTTTAAAAAAAGAGACAATCTGTAGCATATGTGACAGTACTTAGCAGTAATTTTCTAGCCTTGATAGGGGAGCGCATTGACCTGTTAGTGTCCATCAAGATTTCTGTTAGTTACACTTAGCTACAGATTATACTAAGTTGTGCAGATTACTTTAGGATAACTTACATTTTTTTACCTCATGAAGGAGAACAAATTTTTTGGTTTTTCTTTTTCCTCCAACAAAATCACCAGATATTTTAAGTTGGAAATCCAGCTCCTGTCCCTGTTATGTCATCGAACTGCAAGTTTTTGTGTGTTTGGTTTTGATATTTTGCTACAGTTTTCATAATTTTTAACATTTTGAAGGATATTGGAAATGTGAGGTATCCCCTGGTTTATCTATTGGGTGTGCTCCCCAGCTGACATTTGACCCTGCTGCTCCCCAGCTGATACATGACCCATTTTTTCCAGACCCTTTTTACTTCCAAAAAAAAAAAAAAAGATTTGGTCGCATTTTGAGGCAATCATACACATGTGTATTTCACATTTTGAGGCAAACATACATATGTGTATTTCAATGCAATAAAATTTTGATATAAAATATTTTGTTCAGGTTTAAGCGACCTGAGGATGGTTGTGCAACAGCTGGCTAGTCTGACCACGGCAGAGTGTCCGACAGTTGCCTCTGCAGCAGCATTGTGCCTTGGTGCAATTGGTCCAATCAACTTACAGGTTCTGTCACTGTCTCGGCAGTCGGGCAAGATTGGTCAGGCCCTAGAATTGTACAAAGGTCAAGAGAATGAGAAGTATTGCTGGCTGTTTCATGCTCTAGATGCCAGTCTTATGGATGAAAGGTGAACTGCATTTAGATATATTAGTTTTTTTTTTTATCTATTTGAGCTTTAGTATTTATTGTATCTGGGTTTTTTTCCTTCTCACAAATTACACATTAATTTGTGCATTCCCAAGACTGTGAAAAGAAGAGTTATGAACATTTTTTTCTCAATAAAAGTTCATTTTCAGTGTGGTTTTTTGGACTCCTGGCATTTTGTGTCTATTGACATTTCTATTTGAATGGTATTGTCAGATTTGTAATTGAAGTAGTTTACAGCATACTTTGTGGCTGACAAAAACCCAGTATGCTCACAAGATGTTGCGTTTTTTGTTTGCTGTTAAAGGTTCCCTAACAAAGCAAAGTAACAGATTAGAACCAGTCTAATCATGCACATCTGACTCATTGGGACAGATTATCAGAAAGTGAGGCCTTTTGCGATAGTGACCATACTGAAATGAGTATAATGTATCTCAGAGAGCACCTACTTTGGTATTTCAAATGATGTCAAACAGTGTCAGAATGGCTCTAAGATTGAAAAAGGATGTCAGTGGCAGATGGCATTAATTAGGACAACCTTACTAACAATTATAGAAGTTTTTAGGTTGCAAAATGTCTTATTTTGTGTATTTAGTAGTACACACTAATATTTGTGATGTAACCAAGTGCCAAAATGGCCCATGGGCTTTAACTGTTTCGGTTGATTTTTTGTTTTGTTTGTTTATTTTCGTGTGGCAGCCTTGAGGCTGTTGCCACAGCGAGCAGTGTGTTACAGAAAGTCCTGGTGACTAAAGCCAGCAAGCAGTTTGAGAGGCATTTCACTAAAATCACCAAGGGGCAGAACTCACTGTTCTACCATCTGCAACTATTCAAGAGTAGTGGCCCAAACAATGTGAGTTACTTTCTCATATTTTGCATTGTTTTGCTTATTCATTTATTTATTTAATTACTATGATGAAGATAATTTTTTTTTTTTTTTGTGTGGGGGGAAGGGTTACTTTTAACACCTAAGGGACAGGAGATAGTATACTTGCATGAGAACCGCTGTGCGAAAAGGACCAAAGACCAGTATACTCACGAGAGAACTGCTTTGCGGAAAGGACCAGAGACGAGTATTCTCGCGAACAACAGTCCAATCGTTTATCCTATCCAAGTTTATTTAAAACCCGACCAAGTTATAATATACTGTCAGTTCCGTTGTCTAATGGTTTAGTTTTCATTCTGTTAGCGTCTGTTTGACCAACATCTTTAAGAATGGCGAAAAAAAAGTACACTTTCCCGATCCAATGTTATCAATTAAATCCTGATGGATTCAGACAGCAATGAAACTTTCAGTGATTCTGATTTAGATCTAGATGACAGCAATCATGATCCTGATTTTGTTGCAAATAGATCTAATCAGGTTAGTTCTCTTTCAAGTAGTGAAGATGAATCTAGATCTAGATCTAATTCAATTGCCGACATGACAAACGCTAGATCTAGATCTAATCCTAGACCGAAAAAGTGATCAAGGGTGGCTGGGTGTGGCAGGGACCAAGTAGGCCTAACACGCCAGATGATGATGGTTGGGTAAAACCAAGAAATCAGTATGGAGGTTTAGACAAGGACAGCCTTCCCATATTTATTTAGTGGCTTAATAGAAAATTTCGTACCAAATGGGCCCACAGATGTTATGTGTTACTTCAATGCTTTTATTGATGAGAACATGTTTGAACTGATGGCCAGAGAGACTTATAGGTATGCTGAGCAGGTTAAGGCTGTAAAGCCAACTTACTTTCATATAGCTGAGTGGGTTCCTGCAACAGTGCAAGACATAAAAACAATGTTGAGTCTTTTTTTCACAATGGGGCTAGTTTGCAAACCAGATGTCAAGTCATACTGGGGCACAAATCCCATCCTCAAGACTCCTTTTTTTTTCAAAAAATGATGACACGCAACAGATTCCTTGCTCTGCTTTCATTTTTCCATCTTGTGAATAATGAAAACCAGCCAACGAGAAATGATCCCAATCGTGACAAGTTTTTTAAAATAAGACCACCCGTGGACCACCTAAACACTAGGTTTCCTGCTGTTAACTACTTTGAACAGCAATTATTGATAGATGAAAGTATGATGCTATTCCGTGGGCTTGTTGAATTTCACCAGAATCTGCTATCCAAACCCATTCGATACGGATTGAAGCTCTACCTGTGCTGCGAATCATCATCTGGGTATGTGCTACTGATGAAGTTTTACACTGGGGCCAACACAACAGGGCCATAGAGAGGCCAAGGAGAACAGGTGGTGAGGGACCTGACAGATGCATACCAGGAGATCGGGCACACCATTTACATGGACTGTTTTTTTTTCAACACCGAGTCTTTTTTTCCGATCTTCTGGCACAAAATACAACAGCATGTGGCACTGTCAAAAGAATCAGGAAAGGCCTCCCTAAGGACATATATGCAAAAATTATGAAGCTGAAAAAGGATGACTGTGTTGTGCAGCAGAAAAAAGGTGTGGTTGCTGCTCGGTACAAGGACAACAGAGATCTAATGCTTATGTTGACAGCACATTCATGTAAACCAATTAATTCTAGAAAACAGAAAAAAGGCACTAACAAAGAAATCATCAAGCCTGAAATAGTACTGGAATATAACAAATTCATGAAAGGTGTGGACCAGGTCCACCAATATTTAGCTTTTCATAATTTTATCAGGAAAACGGTTAAATGGTAGAAACGGGCCACTAAACATCCTCTCCATTTAGCAAGGATCCAGGCACACATCATCTGTAAAAAAAATAACAGAGGTACTAGGAACACCATGTCCCTTATGGAATTCTCACTAAACCTAATAACCTCTCTTGTGGCCCAAGTTGCAGAGGAAAGAAGGAGGAATTTACCTGCTGTTGACCCCATTGATCTGCAACGCCTCAGTCACAAGGGCAACCCACATTTCCTTGCTCCGATACCCCCGACAGAAAAAAAACAGCGCCCAACACAAAGATGCATTGCATGCTGTATCCCTGGCAAAAAGAGGGGAGAATATGCAAGAAGAAAGGAGACAATATATATATATGTAAGGCTTGTAAAGTACCACTTTGTGTGGTGCCTTGCCATGAGATATACCACACCTTGGAGGATTATGCGCGCAAACTGCAACGCTTTTACCAGTAGTAGATCAGCATCTGATTCCCCAAAAAGCTCTGTATATAACTGTAAATATAAATTTGAAGTTCATTTTCTTTTTTCAGTGTAAAAAGATTTGTGTAGATATAGTAAATTCACTTTTTTATTTGTAGCATATATAAAAGTAAAGGAAAAATGATAAAGTGCTCTTACGTAAATCAAGTTCCACTCCAAGCCCTGGATTACTTACAAATTGGATTATGCATGCAGTTCTTCAAGTGGATTATGCAACTCAGGTTAGTTATCAATTGTTTTGGATATCTCAATAGAATTTTTCTGCTCTGTTACTTTTGCAAGATTGTCTATCTTTTCTGCAACTATCATTTTCCCCCCCATTTTTCTGTCACCCAGACACTTTAAGGCCCCCAAATGCTCAAAAATACAAGAAATCAACACAAAGCATTCAAAAAAACGATGTTTAATTATTTAATAACTCACTCAGGTCAAATAAGTCATCAGATTAGACTATAAAACTAGAGTTTCTGAGCCTACAAAAACAATACCACATTTGTCTAAAATCATAGCGACAGCTCCAATCCTGGGGGTGCAAACTTAAGTGGCAGCTTTGGTCCTGAGAGTAAAAATTTAAGTGGCCGGTCCGGTCCTTTAGGGGTTAAATGCTTTCCCTCTCTTAAAATGGTGTGAAGAAAGGCAAGGTCTAAGAGAGTTTCTGTGGCTTTTCCAGGTCTTAATTTGAACCAATAAATTCTAGATTTTGACCATAGTTTGTGCAGAGCTTTCATCATGAAATCTGCAGAATCTTCTTGTAGAATACCAACTCTGGGACTCCAAAAGTCTGACATCACAAAGGAACCAAGGGCTTCGATTAAATTAAACTAAATCCTTAGATCAAACCATTTTTCTGTGTGCAATTTTTTTTTTACAGCCTGACCCTGACCAAGAACCTACCCTTGCTTTGGCTTTAGTGGACAGGCAAGAGTTGTGGCTGGGACAGGCAGGCTTGACCACTCAGACGTATGAGGCTTGGGTCAAGGCTCTGGTTGCTGCTCTGCTCAGCACCGGTGCGGTCAAGGATGCTGTGATGGAGAAGATTGGGCCACTCTGTGCCATCAAAGTAGGGCTGTTGCCGCACTGTTTCCCCATCACAATGTTCATTTCTTAGTCGGTTAAATCATTTAAGTCTTACAAAATAAATCGAGGCTACATGATTTACTTCAAACAAAAGTCTTAAATTACACACAGAGTAAAAAAAAAACTTGTATGTTTATGTGTACAACTTTATACAGACCTTGTACAGAAGTTTCTCGACTCAGACTTATCTTGTATTTCAGATTTTGATTTGAGTACATTCATGAAGATTTTCAGTTCACTGTTTTGTGGGCATATCACTCTTTTGTTCTGAGAAAATATTGAATAAAAGCATGATCAACACTTTTACATTTCAAAACAATCATTTTTTTTCTTTTACAATGGCAAAAACCAGCTGGTTTATAAATTAAATGACAAAGTAACTAGTTATGAAAGATTAAGATTTCAATTTGACTATCTACATGTCTGTCAGCAACCTCTTTTGTTGTTAGAGTAGTTATAATCACTCTAAGTCATTATAAACTGAGGGGGGGAGGAGGGAGGGGAGAGGAGTGTGTGCTTTTAAGATTTACTTTTTTTTTTCTAATACGTTATGTTGAAGTCAACATGCTAATGGATCTGAGCTCAACGGACAATGAACATTTTTAGCTCTTGTTTCTTTGCCTAACATTTGAACCAACAAGGTTTTAGCAGAATTGCAAATCTGTACTTGTGTTTTCATTGTCTTTAGTTCTTCGGTCACAGAATTACAAGGCATCTGCTCATCATTCTGCTAAAACTGTATGTTATTTCTCTGTGTGTCTGCTCTATTTTCTGTAGGTGAATATCAGTGAGTCTGGCCTGCCTTATCTTGTCCATGAGATGCTGAGAGAGGGAGCAGACGCCTGCAGGGAGATTCTGTCAAGACAGTTTACTGCGTTCTTCCACACTCATTGCCTGCAGCAAAGAGCAAGCCAGGACTCGTCTGGTAAGCAAATGTGTAAAGAGCAGTTAGATATAAGTGTATAGTGAGGCCACAAAACAAGCTTACAGAAAAGATGCAATTTTCGAACTGACTTATAATAATTATAAATACCAATGCAATAGCCACCTCTGATTTGATTGGACGCTTTCTTTATCTGGTCTCTCTCTATCTTCACTCTCTTCTCTTTTTCTCTTTCTTTCTGTCTTCCTTTTCTTTATCTATCTTTTTCACTCTTTCTCTTTTTTGTGCTTAATCCTCTTTCCCTTCTCTTCTTTCTCTTTCTCTACCTGTCTTCTTCTTCTTCTCTCTCTCTCTCTCTCTTTCTCTCTGTCACACCTTATTTTAGCTTACATATTTTTTTTCTCAGAAATGTGAGTAAGAAACCTTGTTGTCTCTCCTCCCATTCTCCTGTTTCAGTGAACTACCCCATGGTGATGAACAAGAAATCCATAAGGACCATGCTATCTGTTGTTCAGTTTCTGAGAACACAGAAGAGACCCCCACCAAGGTAAACACAGAGAATGCAAGTTTGGGTAAATTGCAAAGCTAAGACCATTTATTCAGTGAACAGCCTCTACCCCAAAGAGGTAAAGATTACTTGATAAATAAAAACTAAAGTATTTGTGATATTTAAATTTTTTTTTACCAGCTTACAAATTTTTTGAGGATTTCAACATTTGATTTGTAAATCTATTTTCTCTCCACATCCCTGACACTGTTTGTGTGTGTGTATTGTAGTACGGGAGAACAGCATACAGCCTGGCAGAACAATCTGTGGCTGGATCTGGACTATCTGGAGGTGGCTCGGGCAGCCCAGTACTGCGGTGCAAGCTTTTCCACAGTCCTCTTCACAGAGATTCACTGGGGCATGAAAAGGTGGGGGCTTCACTCAGTACAGGCACCAATACCTACAGACCTTGCCTTTTTACAGGATATTATAGGCATACAATGGGTGTGATTATCAAGTTGTTGTTTTTTTCCCTTCTTAAAGTTGTTTTTTTTCATTAAAAATCTCATATCTTGACTGTGTCTAACTTTAACTTTTGTGAAACTCAAAGAAAAAAGTATCAGGGTATTTCTCTGTGTTCAAGATGGAACATCATTGCATTGGGGTGTTGAAGATGGTACTTTCACTGCAAGCATAGGGGCCAGTAGAAAAAGAAGACTTTGTTTTGAAAAAAACATTCAGAAAAGGAAAATGATCTGAATGAAAACTTCATAGGAGTTTCGAACTAAATGGGTTGTTTTGATCTAATAGTGGCAACTAAAAAAAAGAAAAACCATGTGGGACTCGATTGTTTTGATTGGTAAATGAGGTAGGAGGGACTCGTTTTGGTGTGCTCAAGATGGAACTTGCATTTCATTGGGGTGTTCAAGATAGAACTTAAATTTCATTGAGTTGTTCAAGATGAAAGTCATTTCATTGGGGTGTTCAAGATGGAACTTTCATTTCACTAGGGTGTTGAAGATGGAACTTTCGATTCATTGGAGTGTTCAAGATGGAACTTCCATTTCATTGGGGTGTTCAAGATGAAGGTCATTTCATTGGGGCATTGAAGATGGAACTTCCATTTCATTGGGGTGTTCAAGATGAAAGTCATTTCACTGGGGGTGTTTAATATGGAACTTTCATTTCATTGCGGTGTTCAAGATGGAACTTCCATTTCATTGGCGTGTTCAGAATGGTACTTCCATTTCATTGGGTTGTTCAAGATGAAAGTCATTTCATTGGGGTATTGAAGATGGAACTTTCATTTCACTGGGGTGTTCAAGATGGAACTTCCATTTCATTGGGGTGTTCAAGATTAAAGTCATTTTATTGGGTTGTTCAAGATGAAAGTCATTTCATTGGGGTGTTAAAGATGAAAGTCATTTCATTAGGGTGTTCAAGATGAAAGTCATTTCATTGGGGTATTAAAGATGCAACTTCCATTTCATTGGGGTGTTCAAGGTGGAACTTTCATTTCATTGGGTTGTTCAAGATGGAACTTGCATTTCATTGGGTAGTTCAAGATGGAACTTCCGTTTCATTGATGTGTTCAAGGTGGATTTTTCATTTCATTGGGTTGTTCAAGATGGAACTTGCATTTCATTGGGGTGCTCAAGATGGAACTTGCATTTCATTGGGTTGTTCAAGATGGAACTTGCATTTCATTGGGTGTTCAAGGTGGAACTTTCATTTCATTGGATTATTTAAGATGGATTTTCCATTTCATTTGCACTGGTCTTGAATTATTTTCTAAATACTATTTTAGTTCAGGTAAAAAGAATTCTCATATCTCTTTTTTTTTTCTTTCAGGCAAGTTGTGGAAAGTCGGCTGCCCCAACGGACCAGTTCTGGCTCAGTGAATGGGAGTCAAGTTCAAGGATCCCAGCTGAACTCTCTAGTGTGTGGCAACCAGGGCGAGTACCAGACTCTCCTGATGGAGGCTCACAAGAACATCAGGGACCCTGATGGAATCTACGGCTGTGGTGCTGGAAAGAAAGCTGATATGAGGACAAGGTCAGCTTCAAACCTGTGACTTTCTCTTACTTTTTTTTTTTTTTTTTTTTTCGTTCTGTCATCTGTCCTGGCCATAGAATTTCTCCTCTCATGCAGACTACAGTTGATCACTTTCACTTGTATTTGTCAGACAAGACAAAGCTGTCTAGATGTCTAGCTGATGAGAGGATAGTCAGAGAAACAACCAGAGCTTCAAAACAAAGGAGAAATTAGTGGTGAAAACAGTCAGTGATGCAGGCGTGTTTTCACTGAGCTTTCGTATTAAGCTGCATCCAAAATAGTACTTTGTAAAAGTTACATCCGAGACATATTTTAACAAAGACGGTAGTCCTTTGAAAACTCCATCAATCAAAGTATGATAGTTTGTATATTAGGTTTTTTTTTTCTCAATTTTAAAACATTCAAATGGAATTTTGCAATGAAATTTTTTTATAGGGCTTTCAACAGGATTTTGATTAATACTTTGTAACAATTAAATCTGTGGAGCAATTTTGACAATGCTCAAAATTATTTTAAAACTCATGTAATAATCAAGTTCAATTCATATTATGTAAGTGTCCAAACAATCTTGTGCCTCTGGAATAAAGGCATTCTGCGCTACACCATCTCATATATTACTTTCCAATAATGCTGTCTTACATTCGAATGGAACATTATTTAATTGATGAAATGCTAAGGTAGGGCCTATCACATAAGCTGAGACCATTCAGATTTCCATTTAAAATACTGGTGTAAATCTCATGAAGAGTACTGGTAGTCATAATAAATTGATCATCAGCATGCTTTAAAGTAGATTATGTCACATTCATCAGAAATAAAAGGTAGATAATACCTCTGATGTGAGACGTTGAGTTCTTTAGATCTATATAGACCTAGCTGGAAAATAATGGAACTCTGGAGATTGTGTGAAAAATGTAAAAAAACTGAGTTTATTTAACTCAACAGCAGGAAATCAAATCAAACAATATTCACATAGGCCGTCGGTAAAAAAAAAAACTAGATCTACCTCTATGAATCTGCGTAATCGCTATACAATGATCTCGCTGCAAACTCTGTGATCTCTGTGAACTCTCTGCTTACTCTGTGTGATCTCTGTGAATTCTCTGCCTACTCTGTGTGATACTTTCACCAATCTTCTCCTGGTATTTATGCTTTTTCCAACAGAAAACTCTACAAATTTCTGGAAATCTATCCCATAATGCAAGCGTAGATCGTTCGAAAATATAGATCTGGAACATTCAATCATAACCTTAAAATCAAAACAAAGCATTCTTTTGAGAAGATGTAAGGGAAATCCTTGGGCTAAAAATAGAACATGAGTCACATTCGTTTACATAATGAATTCTCGATCGCTTTGCATAAATAAACTTTCCCTAACTGGGTCATTCTAGAATTCTCGAGTTTTACGTGCATTCAATAGCAAGCCCTAAGTCTAGTTTTTGTTACAGAGTGCAATATATATATAGTATTCATCTATAAAATATCTTCTTCAAATATTGAATTAAGTGCAGATAAGGACAAAAATTGTTCTTTACGTTTTGTGCTGCTTTCAGCTTCTTGGAAGCTGCTGTCTATGACATGTTTTCTCTCTTTGTATCATTTATGTGTTCTTTTCAAGGCTTTTGCACGTGGTTTAATACAAACTGCAAAGCATTTTTTCAACACATTATCTGCAGTACAGATAGCGCCTGTGTTATCTAAATTGGAAAATATAGTGACTATTTCTTTAAAGGAATATTCACCCCTTTTAAAAAAATGCAGCAGCAGCTACAAGAACAAGAAAAATAACTACAACTATAATAACTGTAACAACGACGTCAATGATGATGACAAGAAAAACAACAGCAACAATAACATCACTAACTACGACCACAACAACAATATCAACAATGACAAGAACATCGACCAAGTGTTAAAGATCTGTTGCTGTCCATCCTAAAATTACTGGTACCTCGAGATAAAAATGTGGTAACAACAGAAATACCAGCATTGCTCCAAAATCCATCTTGATGGATTTAGTGCTAGATAATAGGTTGGAAGCTCTAGGTCTAGATGGGTTTACAGGCCGAGTATTTTATTTTTAAAAATCTATATTTCAAGTCAGTCCTGCAGGAGTAAATATTTTTTTTTCTATCTTTTTACACTTTGGTGTAGGGTTCGTAGACAGGATTTTGGATTGCTATTCTGAGTATCCATACAGATTTTCTAAACACATACAGTTATCATTGTCCACGTCGCATTTTACATCATGAAACAATAAGTTCCGCGGATTATTCAGCACTTCAAAATGATAATTTTTATTTCATTATTGGATTACTAATCGTAAATATCAAGACCACAAATTAGGGAAATAAATCTCCATATCAGTGCAAATCGTATGGCTAATTTTAGATTGGGCATGAACTGGGCCACATTGTGCGAGTTCAATATGGCAGTGTTTAAAATGATGTATTCCGTAATCATCCTCCAGTAAAATCTTAACTACATCTAATTCAGGAATGAACTGTATGATCACAATGGGTGTAACGGATGTCACTTTCACTGAATTTTCTCAACGACGTAAAACTAACAAAAGTCATTACAAAGTCACTCTCCTTACGTTTTTTAGATGAACGTCATGTGCCCTCTTTGATGGGTGCTATGATTGCTCAAAATGGACCAAGAAGTTCATGTCCATTGTAAAAAATTGGGCTTTAAGATAAATAAAGCGAAATAGTGGCTACCACTTATGGATGTTACAAACTTACAAAGTCACTAAACCATGTACAGTAAAGTCTAATTTCGGATTTGGATGACGGTTTAATGCCATTTAATTGTACTTCCTGGAAGCAAATACAGTCATGCGATAATAATGTGAACATCAGAAAAGCCAAGAGCTCTTTCAAAACAAATGACATGATTATTTTTTTTTAATCCCACTTGTTTACAAAGCCACATAATGACGGTGACAAGATTTTAAAAGGGTGGGTAGGGTTGTTTCTTTTCTTTCTTTACTTTATCCTTTGCGTGTCTTTTACTTTAGTGCCTATTCTTCATACAACACTATACAAAAAACGTTTTGTTTCATTATTTTCACCATTGAATGTTTTCTTTTCAACATCTTTCAACAATACACAAAAACGCCACAAAATCCAAGTTTAAATTACTATAACTTCAAAAGTACTGCACATAACACACACATTTCATCAAATGTATCTCTTCAATGTTTTTAATTTTTAATAGAACAATTTTCATGAGGCTGAATACAACATAAATAAAAGAACAAAAGTTTCAAAAAAATGTGTGTGTGTTGAGTGTCATTTTTTGGGAATGGCTCATATGTAAGTTCCTTGTTGCTTTGTTGTTTTTTTTTTAATCTCAAGTATTTCATTCACCCTGTTGTTACTTCTTCTTCTTATTATTATTATTATTATTATTATTATTATTATTATTATTATTATTATTATTATTACTATTATTACTTATGTCATTATTGTTGTGGTTGTTACTACCACTACTTCTGCTGCTGCTGCTGTTGTCCTTGTTAATATTATTCTTATAATTTTGTATATGACATACAGAGTGGAGACGTATTTGCATGAGCATCAACAAGACAAAGCTCTCACAACTCTGGACATTGCATTGTCCAGTGACTGGTCAGAGTCGGTAACACGTCTGCTACAGGTGGGTTACTAGGAGACATTTGTTTAGAGACACTACAAAAAGGAAGCTTTTGCAGCAGAAGTAGGTGTAGAAGAAATTTTAGATACTTCTTTAAACCTAAACTCTTTCATGTTTAGAGATTGTTTTGACAATTCTCAATATTCTTAACTATCTGAACTATTTCATGTATAGAGATTGTTTATATAACTCTCAATATTCTTAACTATCTGAACTTTTTCATGTATAGAAATTGTTTATATAATTCTCAATATTCTTAACTATCTAAACTATTTCATGTATAGACATTGTTTTGATAATTCTCAATATTCTTAACTATCTGAACTTTTTCATGT
>BLXT01004605.1:528270-538659 GCA_019648995.1 Plakobranchus ocellatus
GGGGTTAACAATCAAAAGCCATTGAAACCGGAACAATTTTGAGTGAGAATATAAAAAGGGACAATTTATTTGCGAACTATAAATGGGTTTGGCTAGTATTAGTAAGGCTGCTACAGAGGCGAAAATAAGAGGCAAAAGAAATTATATGAGATTTATAAAATATGAATATTCAAAGATAGATCTTGCACCATTGCATTGTTTGACATAATTATGAAGGGGAAAAACTAGCTTGCAATCTAGTTTGATTACACACTGTCCAGAAGTATTTATATTCTATTGATTCAACTGATTTTAAGCGAATTTCAAGCTTTTTAAAAGTTGTTTTTTCACTTTAACTAACAGTTATATGAATATAACAGGGCAAGATCACCACCCAGGAAGCGTTGAATTTACGAAAATTCGAAGTTGCAAAGGATTTCAGGGCAATTTTAATTTTTATTGTAAAAATATAAGACGGAAAAACAATAAAACATGCCGGCTAATGTGCAGTGCACTTCGATATTATTGCATTTCATAATTATCATATCACACTCGTGAAGAACATGATAAAGAAAAACTTTAAGTTGGTTTTCATTGTTATTGTTTTGTTTTACACGTATTCTTTAGTTGGGAACTGTTATTTTTCTTTCTTTAACAGTATTTCTAGCAACACAGCTGACATTTCTTTTGAACACAACCCAGTTTGGGGTCCTCCTTACTATTTCGAAACTAAACCTCAAGAGTTAATCCAATTATTCAGTTTTTCTACAGATCTAGTTTGACATTTCAGATGAAGAGCTGTAGAAAAATAAAGATTATTTGTGAAAAAAAATTAACAGATAATAAAAATTACATTCACTTATTAGTGTTTTCTCACCGCTTTATGGCGAAACTAAATCTAAACTATATGCTAGCTTTAGCTAAGCATTAAAAGATGGAGTTCTGACTGATATTTTTGTTACAATTTGTAATGCTAACTACCGATTCCACCTTCTGTAATGCCAACAATGGATTATTAGTGAGCAAAAAGTGAAATTCATAACCGATTAGAAACATTTTGTACAATTATAAATCACAATGGAAGGCATGAAACTTGATGCCCGAGAACAGCAATATTATGCTGAATTATTTCAGGCTTGTGATGTTGAAGGAAGTGGAAAAATCACTGGCCCTAAAGCAACAGAACTCTTTCTTGCCTCGGGCGTAAGCCCAGATATTCTCAAACAGGTAAATCTAAATGTAGATCCAATCAATGGGTTCAACTTCATTGGCTTCGATTTTCGTAACTTAGATCTAAGTGTCCTTCATATTTGATCTAATCATTAAATTGTTGTGAAGAAACATTGCATAGGACTAGGCTGATGTCTAAGACTGAGCTTGTCAATTTCATTCCCTATCTGTCTTTCTATCTATCTATCTATCCATCCATCTATTTCTCTCTCTCTCTCTCTCTCTCTCTCTCTCTCTCTCTCTCTCTCTCTTTTTCTCTTCTCTTCTCTTTTCATTTTTTTACTTTTTTAAATGCAGAGTTAGATCACTACACTCATCTCATGATTGTTTTTTAGAATTTCTTTTTAGCAGTTTTTGATGTATTGTGAAGGAAGTGTTGTATTGCAATGACAATAAATGATTTACTTAAGTTTTTAAATTCAGTTGCATTAGTTTGACTAATCGGTATATGGTCTTCGCCTCCTTATTTTGTTGATAGCTTGATGAAGGATGCAGCCTAAAAATATATATATTAGGCTTATATTCTTGGTGAGATTGCTGAGTATTCTGCCAACGAATATTTGTGAATGCTAGACAGTTTAATAACTTGGCGTAATGATCGCTGTAATGCAAAAGTAGGTCACCATACATTTCATCAGATTTGAGAAAATAAGTTAGAGGCGTTTTGCAAGAGTAGACCTTTGCTTAAAAATGGAGTTGAGGGGTTGATTTTAAGGATAAAAAGTGTGAATATAATAGTGCGTTGAAAGGAAATAAAGTTTGTTTAGTGAAATGAAATAATCAAAATGCAACATTAAATAGGTTTTAAAGTTTAGCCAAGTATTTAAATTCTTCAAACACTATAATATTATTTACAGAAGTCTGAAGATTGCCTCATCAATCTGCAAATCTAGGCAAGAATCTGATTTATCAAAATCCAGAAGCAAAACACCAAATGCCTCTTCTGTCACCATTTTGAATGTAGAATTAAAAATTGCTCCTTTTAGACAGAAAAGGTTTTTGAAATTTGGATTAAAAAACTGAAAAGTATGCCTATTTTATTATAGAAATATTAAGTAATTGAGCTGAACCAATGTTTTTCTAGATTAGGCAACGAATTATTTGTTGTGGGCACCACTTTTAGGAAATTGTGCGATGGCCCATTAAGTGCATATTATGCCAACCATAAATAGTTGAACAGCAAACAATGTGAAAAGGGATACATCTTCTTAATGTCATTTGCCTTTTTTATTATTTATATTTCAAGAGGTATCACTATGAATTTGGGCTCACAAAAAAGTTTGAATTAAAACTTGCCAGCATAATCCAAAAGGATAAGTGACAAGTTTTGATTTGTTTTCTTCAAATTCAAAGATATCCTTGTTTTTGATAGAATTGGCATTTGGGGTAAATTTTAAAATTTCTTAGAAGTAGAAGAAAATTGCCTTTGTTCCGTCATTAACATTGTGTTAAATTATTTGAAAACTGATTTTAATGGTCAGATAAAATCGAAGTATTTTTAGAGTGCCTAAGATTATTTTGTATGATATACTTTGTAGATTAAATGTACTATGTCTGTCTCATTTTATCACTATTGTCAATTCATTTCAGTATAATTTAAAAGATGACAAAAATACACGAACAAATTTTATGTATTAGTTATAAAATAAAATGAAAAATTCATTTGCAGCCAAAGCACATGCAAGTATTAAATTGTAATGTGAATTGATCTTTATAAGGTATTAAGAACAATCTTAATGGTTTGCTAAGTCATTGAATAACCCTGCATATAAATTTTTTTCTGATCTCAATGCCCATGGTTTGGACTCTGCTTGGATAGTTGCTTTAGGGAGAGACAAGAGAGAAGAGTAAATGAGCAATTGTCAAAAGGTGGACCCCAAAATTGTGTCACGTTTTTTACTGCATTTTGAAAAAAAAAGAATCTCCAATTACAAAAGGCAAAAGCCCAATTCAGTATAAGTGAGGTAATATTCATGCAGAGTTGGATAGCAGGAGTAGATCCATGTGAAAAAAAAATGATCCATGTGTTTTCCTTTGGTGGTGAATGAGCTTAATTTGTTGATGGGTGACCACCTTTGGGGGGATTTTGTCATCTTAGTTATGAACCAAACTAATTTGGTTAATTTAGACAGCAAGGATGCAACCAAAACTGATTTTTTTAACATAAAGCAGAACTTCACTCACAAAATCAAAATTTTTGTATTGATAAGTTAAATTTTTTTCAAATAGGGCTTGTAGACAATCTTTCACATATAACTATGATGACAGCCCATGTTTTGGCAAGCCCTCAAATAGGAAGCTTTCTTTTTTTTCTCACTTATACTTTTTTCTTTTCTTTGTAAGCATAATGGGAATTCTTTCTGTGTATTAGATCACAGAGTTGTGTGGGGCAAATCGCCTTGGACATTTTGGTCGCAGTCAGTTCTACATCGCCCTTAAGTTAGTGGCCCTAGCTCAAGCTGGTCAGCCCTTGCGGCTAGATGCTGTCAATCCTGGTAAGTGAAGTGAAGAAGGTTTATATTCACCTCATAGATGGAGCCGACATAAGGTTTACATGTTTCTAAATCTGCAGTGTTTAAAATCTGTGAAATTTGTTGTAATGCATATTTTGTCACAGCATCATTGTAATTGTGTTCTGGCGATAGCTTGAAAAAAAATACTAATATAAAAATAAGTACAGATGGCCTGGGTGATCCATTACTTTGTGGTTAAAAGTGAGATGTGATTTTAGATTTTCCTGAAAAGATGGGTTTGACGACGGCATGTGTATTAGCCAAGCATTACATCTTCATTTTTAAAAAATAACATCAGAATTTAAAAATGTAACTCTTTCTGTAACCAAGCTCATTTTATGATTATTTCAAATCAGGAACTAATGCTTTTTTTTTAATCATGACAAATATTTCACGTATGAAAAAATGTTCCTGATTCCCATTTTGGAGAGAAAAAAAATTCCAGAAAAGGAATCAAGTACAGTAGATATGTTAAGGTTTATGGGGACAATTTTATATGAGCAGGACTTTCTCTTGAGAGATGCAAGTGGTTGATATAACAGATTGAAATTAAAAATTTGGACCATGAGTTTAGTTTTTGATACACATTTTTTTCTCCATTACAATGAGATACATAATGTTATTTTAGGCTCCTTAATTTCTGTACACCTGTAAACAAATAATATCGATGTGAAATACTTTGTTCTGCAGGCGTAGAAATCCAGCTTCCAAAATTTACCTCCAAAAGCTGTGAGCAACAAGGTAGCTGATTTCTGTTATTACCTTACTGTAAAGTATTTATATTTTATGTTTCTACATTATGTATTTTTCCTGTCGTTTTTATAATTTCATAAGTTTAAAAGAACCGTATTTTAGATATGAGTATATAAGTTTAAAAAAAAAAAAAAGAAGAAAAAATTCCTGAGCTTAAACTACATCAAGGAAAATCAATGGGTCACAGTTCTTGGTTGCAGGTTTTTTGGATTAAAAAAATTGTTGGATTCAAATTGAGATCTCAATATTCTTAAAATGAAGTGGGAAAGTCACCAGTTTTGTCACAGATAGTGCTTGGCTTTAGTTTTGTAACATGGCTTTTTTTTCATCTGGTGTTTATTTCCCCAGGTTCAATAATTAGAGACAGGAAAAAATCCTACGGAGATTCTGATGGTGCTGCTTCAGATCAGTGAGTTACAGTTAGATGGAAGGATATGTGACATTTGACAACATGGTTATTTGTGTCATATAGCTCATATAGCTCACTCACTACTCGTTGAGCGAAGGCTGTTCAACACTTTTGGGTTAAGCATCAGCAGGGGTTTTGAGAAATGTGCAGAAAAGCTTGAGAAGGTCCCTGCTGATTTCAGCCCACTACTGTGTCACCAATCATGCCTCTGTCTTATGTAACTCATCCTCAGGAGCTAGATATCAGAATTGGACGTTTTAGTTTGAGATATGTAGTTTTTTTTTTTCTCTTTGAACATCCCTTGCAGCTGGGCAGTTTTTTTTAAATAGAAAAGGCTTTTGTTAGAGAAATAACAGGGCTGATGCAATTATTAACTTTAGGGCCTAGCAAGTTCATACCTAAAATATTGCCTTTGAATATTCAGAGAGAGAAATCTTTAGTTTTCTATATGTTGGATCACTCTCTAGGCTCAGGTGTTTAAATTTATCAGTGTCCCAATATCAATTCAGTCTATCAGCAATTTGAAGAATGTGAAATTAGTTGTTTAAAGTACATTACAGAGAGAGAGAAACACTCCAATTTTAATTAATTTTGCAATTTTAGGGATTCTTTTTGTACTTTGCATAATTTAAAAAGTTATGTTTGGAGGTAGTTATTTGCATTGTAAACTTTACTGTTGTATTTATAAACTAAAAATGCTTTGGAAATGTTTTTCTAATCAAACAATCAACTTTCCTCTGTGCCCCCAGTGTAAAAGTAACGCAACAAATATCGGGACAGCTCCCTCCTCCGCCTGGCTCGAAGAAATCTCACAGCCGCTCTCTGTCGGGACAGTACGGAAGAGGCACAGTACCAGATGGTGGAATGCCCACACCATACTCGCCTCAGGTACACAGTTGAGGAAAAAAAAACATTTAAAGTATGATTTGTGACTTGTATTATGCAATAATTTTTCTAGTTTTTTTCAAGCTTAGGAATTTTATTTTTTTTTTTTAATTATTTTTTGGAATACTTTAGATATCAACATCTCATACTTTTTCCCTTTTGATTTTTTTACATCTCTAGACATCTTTGAAAGAGGACGTATCTCACAATTCAAAGTCGCCGCCATTTTCCCCGACCCAGTCGCCTCCAACTTCCCCTGCCAACCCCCCAAAACAGCTGCTGAAGCAGCACACTGCGCCGGCCATGGTGATAGCCAGCGGGGCGGCGATGGGGAGCAGCGGTGGTTCCATGGCAGGCGTCGGACCCCCTGCAGCCTCACACAATCCCAACCAGCAAGCACAGCAGGTGATGTCCAGCAGTCTGGACAGTGCCGAGGCCTCGAGGCTTCTGGCTGACGCAGGTGGTGGTGGTGGCACTGGAGGAGGTGCTGGTGGGCACGTTAACCCTGTGGCCATTGGTGATGGAAGCCGAGCAGCCGGCCCAAGAGGGGTTAACAATGCCACCAGCGGAGGAAGTGGTGGTGCTGGGGTTCACATACAGCATGCTCAAGAGAATGGCAACTGGACGATGTTTGAGGATGATGAAAATCATGGTAACAGTTTTATATATGATAAAGCTGATATTGATTTTGATTTTTATCCTTTTGTGGCTTTATCTTGTCCCCACAATTGTAGTTTGTTTACAAGAAATCTTTTTTTTTTCTTTACTCTTTTCAAAATTACTCATTTTTTTTTTTTTTTTACGAAAAATCTTCAGTGGCTATCAGGACAACTCATTTATTTTTTTTAACCATCCCTTAACTTGCTTTTTACTCATGATTGTTGGTAAACTCTTGCATTGATATTCCAATGTTTTGATATCTTACCTTCTCCCAGTGCTGATAGGCTCAGGTATGAAAGAGAACTATTCAGGACTGGAGCCTCCTAACTTTGACTCATCATCCATCTCCTCTGAGGCAGAAAGCGTGGACGATGTGTGGTCCATCACAGACGAGCAAAGAGAATATTATGTGAACCAGTTTAAGACTATGCAGCCAGACCTTAGCTCAGTCATCAAAGGTAATGAAAGATTTAAAGGGGTCCAGAGGAGTGTTCTCTAATTTTTCAACCCATGATAAAATCTAAGAATCCATTCAATAAGCCTTGTAGCAGTTTGAAAGTTGTGCTTTGAACCATTCTTAGTGAGTGGAACCTCCCATGTAACAATTAAAAAAAAAAAGTATTTTAAGATTGTTTTTTCCCTACCATGTTTGTTTTGGGATGTGATAGAAATTGAGAATTCTGACCATTGTCTTTCAATATCTTCCTGCATTTGTATTTCACTGGAAATTTTACATATTTCTTGAGCTTAAAGGTTTCCATTGTGTGAGAATCAGATAAGCTCTGCAGCTAGACTTACCTTTGAAATAGCTACTTTTTTCATTGTTGCTGTTTTATTGACAATCAAATGAACCTCATTATTGTAGTGTCATCTATTGGTGAGTGTATTGTTTGATAGGCATTTTTTAATATTCGTTGATGAAATGTTTTGACGGTTTTTTTTTTGTTTTAAGCTATTCTGTTTGTAAATGATTCAGTCTATAAAATGCTGCAAATCAGCTGAACGAAATCTATTACAAATGAATGAAGTTAATGCAATTTCTCATTAAGTGACCTTTTAAGTTGCAATAATGCGTTTCTTCTAACATTAAGGCCTTAAGACCCCCATACATCAATGCAAACTTCAGCCAAAGGGAGTATTTAGCTCATTTAATCAGAAAACTCACATATGTTTCTATTTGGTCTTTTCAACAGGCCCAACTGCAAAGCTTTTCTTTGAAAAATCTAAACTTCCTGTGATGGAGCTATCAAAGATTTGGTGAGTCCACATTCTCTGAAGTGAAGGCAACTGATAGCAATGTCCTTTAGTTATCAATTAATTCATTTAAACTTTTGTTTCTTTTCCATTACTTGGTTTTCTTTTTATTCCAAGAGTTAGTGCTTTTCAGTTGTTTAAAAAAAAAAAAAAAAGGAAAATTGACAAGTAGCAAAACACACTTTTTTAAATAGGTAAAATTGTATTTCTTATTATGATATGTTTTTTTTTTTCAATTTGATTAGTCTTCATTATATTGCCAACTGCATTAAATACTGATATAACTCTAAAATCATAGCTTTGAGATAGAAAACCAAATTGTTTTTCTCCCTTGCTCATGATCGTGTTTTATTGAAGTTTCATAAATAAGTCTCTGTCTTACTGTTGTTGATCTTCACAAAACTTTTTATTTATTTTTTTTTCAGCATATATTATATCTGTTTCAATTAAAATTTTAAAAATTCAAATAGTTGTGTGGCGTATCACTTACATCAGTTATGTCCCTAACGAATGGCATATAATACTCTTGTATGACTAGTGACTGCTTTTGTAAAGTGAATCTGTGCTTAGTGAGACAAAAATGTTAAAAATTAACAGCACTATTATCAGTAGAAATCCAAGTAAATATATCAACATTGCCTGCACCATTCTCACCTAAAACGTGATTTTTGGCGAGTAATTAACAGTTCTCATTTAAGAGATATATATCAATTTTACATTAAATGTATATCCATTCTTGGCATTTCAAACTTTAGGCCTTTCAATTTAAAAAGTATTTTGTCGTATGCGCCTTGAAAAGATCTTTTATGGATTGTAGGGGGGCGTTGGTGGCACAGTTGCTTGTGACTCCCCCTGAGATCTGCAGGGACCCTTCTGTCACGGGTTCAAGGCCCGCCATCAGCGTCCCGGCCTGACGGAGGGCCTTTAAGCCTGAGATCACCTTGTTGTGGACTGGCTACATACAAATCCTAAAAACCTGTGGGTTGTAGACTTATATAAGTATTTTATGAGGGCAGCAATACTATGTTTCACTGTTGTACTTTTATGTTTATGTATAAATCATTTATGATTCCAGGCAATTGTCAGATCTGAACTGTGATGGGGCTCTGTCATTGGAAGAGTTTTGTATTGCCATGCACCTGGTTGTTCTCCGGAGGAATGACTTTGACTTGCCAGACCATCTCCCGTTATCTCTTATGCCATACTCATCTCTCGCTAATGGTAAGAGAATGTACTTTTCATTTCTTCCTTGTAATATTTTCCATTTTTGTAGCATTTCCATTAATCAAGACATGGAGATGGCAGATAAGGGATAAATTTGACATTTCTTCAACATCTTTCACATCAGGAGAAATTTATCTTCATAGCTGAGGCCTGTAGCCAACATTCTATCAATCAAATTGAGATACAAGGGTAAAATATCTGCAAAGAAGATGGTAAGAAAGAGTGAAGTACTTTTTTAAACAAAACTGTAACTTTTCCTGTCAAATTCGATTTTTATCAGTTCAAATATTGACTTGTCAAACATTCAGAGAGTTTGAATCATTTACCAATAGCAAATATCTTTTTTTTTCTTTTTGCATCAGTCACTGATGATATTATGTGTGCCATTCCTGAGCCATTTTGAGGCAGAAATTCAATTAAGTGCGGTTGAATGCAGTTCCTATCTCTGTTGACCTCTGGCTTTGTTGTCCTTATTCTGGATATATATGAAAATATGGCTAAAGTTGTGATAATTCTCAACAGTTAATATTGAGTCTCTCATAGCCTTGGGGCTATTTTTTGCAGTTTTTGGTATCAGTGGTCTTTGCTAAGAGGCATCAAAACCATTTCTGCAGAGCTGGATTTTTTGGGGGGTTTTTTTTCGCTTATAAATGTTTAAGGCAGTCTTAAAAGTACAAATGTTACGTTTGCTTCTACCATGATTTCTTTTTGTCACCATCATTTGTTTTGTTTCATCTTTCAATCTCAACTGTCTTCTGTAGATGAGCCATTTGCTGCAGATCTTCCCCCTGGCTCAACATTGAAAAGATTGACGCCCCCATCTCCACAGCAGAATGTTGCTCAGGTAAGGGTGGATTTGCACTAGATATTTTTGTATCTTATAATCAAATTGGGGGAGGAATGCATGGATGAGCTTTGCTGCTCAAGTTTAATCTGTGTAACCCATTTCATTTGACATTTTTTCTGACCATGATATCCTCATCATTCTTCTGATAAACCACATCTCTACTGCTTCTAGTTTTTTGTTCTATTTCTTTGTTTATTGTCCAACACTAACTGCCATACAAAAGTACTGACCATACATAAATTTTAATTGCCCTTATTTTCGTTGTCATACTTATCATGGACAGAAAAAAAGTCAAATGAATTGTTTCTGAAAAAGGCCAATCTTGAACGATCACTAATTAAAACCATTAGACAGAGGCAACTACAGGTTTTAGGCCATATTTGCCGGCGTAAGGGTTTAGACAGGGCTGGGATTCGTCCGCGGATCCGCGGATCTCCGCGTAGTCGGGATTTTGAAGCCGCGGTTCTAAAAAAAAAAAATCCGCGTAGACACGATGTAAAAATTATCGGTAAAAAAGCAAAACTAGTTATCGATGAAAAATGAATCATTAAAAGTACGAGCTGTACCGGAAATGGAAATGAATTTTACAATGTTGGCTTCCGGAGTACAATTTGCCACTGTGTAAAAGTAGCCAA
>BLXT01004605.1:885222-898003 GCA_019648995.1 Plakobranchus ocellatus
AGGATAGCAGAAAGCTACGGACCCATCAGCCTCACCAGCTGCATGTGCAAGCTAATGGAGAGAATCGTTAACGTCACACTCATATGGTTACAGGAAAGGAACAATTTTATGATGGATGAACAAACATGCTTCAGACAAAATAGATCAGCTGGGGACCAAATCACCTAAACAGTACTGAAAATTGAAGATGGCTTTCAAGACCAAAAACTCAAAGATGCAATCTGAATGGACGTGGAAAAAACGTTCCATAAGGTGTGGACAGAAGGTCCAGCAAACATATCACGCAAGTTTCTAAACCGGATTAAAGGATACCCAAACAACAAACAAGCACAAGTAAGAGCCAATGGAATTAAAAATGAAGTAGAAAATATGGCTTTCGGAGAGTCACAAGGTGGAGTGCTGTCACCAACCCTAATCCCGATTTATGTAGATGAGTGAGGTCTCATCAATATGGAGGAAGAAGTAGTAATAGCAGAAGTCCGTCTCCAAACCATGCTCGATGGCTTTACTAGATCAGCAGTTGAATGGGGACTCAAGTTTAAGCCACCGAAACAACATTCCCTATAATTAGTCGGTGAATCCACGTACAACAAAGGGCCAAGTTGCAAAGCAAGGACCATACATTGGAAAAGAACAATAGCCCATCATATCTCAGAGTAACATTTGATCCTAGACACTCGTGGAAAAGTGCCAGGAAAGGGTCGACGTAGAACTGCACTGATACAGAAACTGGTAGGATCACACAAGGGAGCCCAGCATAGCATAGTAAAGAAGGCTTACCAATGCTGTGTCCGGCCCGTCTAGAATATGCCACCATATCCTGGGGAAACACAACCCAAAATCTATAGGGTCAGAAACAGAAACCTAAGAATTATGACAAAAGGCATAAGAACAACACCAACTACAGCAATGAAAACCCCTTATCCGGCATTCCGTTACTGGAAGTAAAAAAAGTCGGCAAAACCCTAATCAAAGCAGAAAAGTCAAAAGACTACCATCTCATTCAATGAAGGAGCGCTGTAAAACCACATCAAGGTCACGACTGAAAAGGTTAAGCTTTGCACAACACTTAATCTCTCTAAAACGGACACTGAACATACCAACTGAAGATGATCCTAGGCCTGGGTTCTCTGTAAACCCCTGCCCCCTGAAGATACAGAGAAAAAAAGCAGAAAAAGTAAAACAACCAAAGGCACAGAAAACAACGCTACTATGCCACTTACAAAAATGTCCCAGTTTGCCAACAGGAAGATCAACAAACATAATCCACAAAGCCATGGGCCAGGTTCTATACAGATGGATCAGCAAATGATGCAATAAAAAACAGAGGGGCAGATGTGCATATTGAGAGGCCAAACGGCAGCATGGAGACACATTCATTTCCAACAGGGACGCTGTCACACACTGCTCTAACTACAAAGCTGAAGCCACAGCCTATGAACACGCTGCATCACTAGTGAAAAACCACCGAACACTGCCATAAGCCAAACAGACTTCCTAACAGACGCAAAGTTTGTTCCCCAGGCTCGCCTAAATACAAAAAAGGCAACTCACTCACACCTCTGGTAGCTGCTCATATATATAGCCGGGCTTTCACCAATAATAGTCTCACAGTGTATACCTGGCTACTGTCAACTTCTAGACCAGTCGCCAAACAAGGAGGCTCAATGCCACAAAACACAACAGGAACGACCCTTGAATAGGCAAAGACATACATCAAGACAACATTCCATATTTCAGTGCACACGAACAATACCACACTTTGAACAGAGAGGAGGAAACCATCATCTTATGGTTCAGAACAGGGCACCTGCCAGTGTGGACAAGGGGCCCAATCAGCTGAACATATCTTACAGACTTGTCCAAACTTAGCCATCCTCAGGCACTCGTTCTGGCCCGAGCCCAACACCCTCACAGAAAAGCCGTATGGCACTACGAAAGACCTAACCCAGGCGACTGAGTTTGCTAAGGTGACCAGACTGCAAATGTCGCAAAAGTCGGAAGAAGACGAAGAGGAGAAGGAGAATTTTCAAGATGTTTCTAAATTATTTGAGTCCTTCGTTAAATTTAAATTTGAAATAAATGCTTAGTCAAAATAAAAAAAAAACAAAAAAATACGCGTCATATGGCAAAATATACTCCACTGCATCTTTACATTTACAATACCCAAGTCACATGATGTTAAAGAAGGCTCACTCTGTGAATCTGATATCAAGATACAAATTGTTGTAAGCTAGGATGAAGAAATAACGTTATGTTTATTACTTCGACTTGTATCTCCTGTTAAGGTTCCATTACTTCATATGAATGTGGATGTATTTTTTATGACTTCATATGTGTGATGCAAGTCTTTTTACAAGAAACATTCTTTTTTCGATTAGGTCGTACTTAATAATATTTTTAGCACCACATAGCAAAACAAAATTCTATTAGTTATTTGCATTTACCGTGAGAATAGAAGAAACAGGAAAAGCACCACGATAGAGAACAAATAGTAGAAATTTGAGGATTCAGTGGCATGCCTGCACATAATCGATATTCTATTGAACAAAAAGACAAAACAAAACAAAACAAAAACACAATTTCTATATACATGAAAAATGCTTCGTCTTTATTGGCTTCATCAGTTACTTTACGCTAAAAAAGACATATCACAAAATAAATAAAAAAATATTGATTCTCTTTTCATTTACCAAGTCCAAGCGCCCGAATCACATAATGTTCTAAGAAAATCCGCTGATGATGAACTTCACTGCGACATCATGTGTTTGTTCCAACTCTTCATTACAATTTTACTATAATGGAGCTAAGCTCAAACCTGTAATGCCCATACAAATTTTTGTGGGGCGTCAATAAAATCCAAAAAAAATATAGATATGTTACTCTAGATCATGCCATTTTATGTGGGCATATTTCAAAATCCCGAAGTTGATATACAGATTTACAAACGACATTATATAACCCTATTTAAACCTTGTGAAAATATTATGCAGGTAGACATTTTAATAACACTAATGTCCCGGAACTTTGTACGCGGCAAGTCAAAGCTAAAAGGAAAAAACAGCATTAAATGTTTGGTGCGCAACTTTTGTTTCCTTGAGAAATTGTGAAAACAAGCAATGGCTTTGGCTAGTACTTTAAGAAAAGCTCTTTTTTGTGTTTGTTTGTATCTTGGTAATGCCAAAGATCTTAAGGTGAAGTTTAAGTTTAAACGATTTTTGAGGGGCTATGTACATTTTCTAGGTGGCGGCCCTTACTGTTAAATGCTGTGACTTAGACAGTATGTAAGTATGGAACTATTAGTAGACCTCACTCTTGCACTTTAGACCTTTTGATTAAATGTTAAAAAATACGGTACAACTAAATTTCTTCTTTTTTTTTCTCCATTGCTATTTGAGCATTTGCCAAAAGGTGGAACCCAAAATTGTGTCACGTTTTTCATTGCATTTTGAAAAAAAGAACCTTCAATTATAAAATGGAAAAGCCCAATTGAGTGTCAGAGAGGTAATATTAATGCAGAGTTGGATGGCAGCAGTGGATCCATGTAAAGAAATGGTTTGTGTCTCTTCATTTGGTCGTAAATAAGCTTAGTGTGTTTATGGGTGATCACTTTTTTTGGTGATTTTGTCATCATAGTTATTAGGAAACTTTTGTGGTTAATTTAGAAGTAAGAATACAACCAAAACTGATTTTTCGAACATAAAGCATTACTTCGTATGTACTACACTCACAAAATCAAAATGTATAGATTGATGAGTTACATTTTTTCAAATATAGCTTGCTGAAAATCTTTCGCTCATAACTATGATGACAGCCCACGTTTTGACAAACCCTCATTCCAAACCTTGCGTGACAATTCTCATAATCACCTCCAACTGACAGTCAAGAAGGCATTTTTGCATTGCATTGAGACTGTTTCTTGAAGCACCGACATTCAGGAGTTTTCATTTAATTTGAATGGAAAAGATTGCCAGCCCTGTGTACTTGAAAAGTGTTGACATGTTTGAATCATTGTTCTAGTAACAAAAAAAAAATAACATTTTACATTAACAATTAATTGTGCCTTCATTTCTTCTTTTATTCCCATCTTATAACAAAACAAAAGCATCATGCCAATGCAGTCCCTCTTTTTTAACGAGATAAATCTGATAGTGTCCCAAAATAAAAGTATGTATTAAGCGGGTTTTCTTTCTTTGCAAATTTGGATTAACAAAAAAAAAAAAAAAAAAAAAGAAAAATTCATAGTAGACCAACTCAGGAACAAACCATTTTGTTTCAGCTACAGAAGACCCGCCTATTTCAGCTATTGGCTCTCGCACACATATCTTCCCTTTTGGCCACAAGGCGTGTCATTCAATCTATCTTGAATGTGAACACAATCTTCTCCGCTCCTATCGTTATTAGGTTCACCAGGTATCCAAAGCGTTGTAGGTACAGGTTTTTTGCTGTGGTAGTACACAAAAATGCCTTCTTGAGCTAAGTCGTTAGCGCCTGTAAAAATGTGACCACCTCTGCCTGTTTGTCTCACGAAGCTGGAGACAAATTTCAACTCTTCCATGTCATCCAGTTCCACAAGGTAACCCCCATAAGCTACACAGGTGGCGTCAGCGCGCGCGATATTGAAAGTGGCCGCAGTCTTGCTCATAAAGTAGTTCTTGCCTCTAAAACTTTCCGAGAAATCAAATGTAAAATGAGCCTCAAGCCTTTTAATGGCGAAAGCCTGAAGGTCTAACGTCTGCTGGAGCCTCGTCACCGATTTCTGCAGATCTAGAAGGAAACTGTTTGTGTCTGTCCCTGTCTGCTGTAGGTTTCCCATCGGTTGTAAATTTTTCTCGATCGATTCTCCTTGTTTTTTCAACAGGCTTTCGACATTTTGCAATCTTCTATCCATGTTTGTTGTTTGTGTTTTAAAGTTTTCTTCCACTTTCGATGAGGAGTTTGTAATTAAATCATCAATTCTGCTCAGTAGAAGATCAAGTTTGTCCTCATTGCAGGCGTTGACTGAGAGTAATTCTTGAGTGTCCACTGTTATCTTCTCATAGCTCGCGATCGTTTCTCCCTCCACATCAGTCCCGTGTGCCGAACACTTGTAGTCTTGGCTTAATCTTTGAATCGGCAATTTCCAGGAAACAACAAGCTCAGATTTATTGTTCTCAGAACTGAAAAACCCCGTGACATCCGCGATGTTATCGTCTAAACCATTCAAAAGTGTTGGAGTGGTGTCCCACTTACTGATTGACGCCAGGACCTCAAGGTCTCCTTTCTTACTGTAAGGCCTAGGGCCGGATATGCTGAGTGACGCAACCGTATCCATGGAGATAAGACTGTGGTCTAAACTGCAATTGAGGCTTGGATACAGTGAGGACCTGCTGGACAGATCCATGGTCAGTTGTAAAGCTTGACCGGTGGCCTCTTCTCTGCAAATAAACGCCATAAGGATCACTAAGGCAAGAGAACCAGGGCTGTAGACTTGGATGCTGATCATTTTTGCCTAGAAAAGAAAAGAAAGAGAAAGGGAGAGACGGAATAAAACCATCTGATATTAAATTTCGTATGAAGAGTTAGAATGCTGTGAGACAAAGAATAAAAAAAAGTGTCACTGAAAAATAACCAGGTAATACTCGCTGATTATTGAGAAAAGGATAAAATTACTTGAGTGTAGAGATTATTTGACTGGCCAGTTCCCTCTTTTGTTATTAGAGAAGAGGAAATTCTTAGGTGGATGGTGATATAAAAAATCAATTCGCGAAAATGTTTGGCTGGTTGGTTGATTCCCTTAACGTTTGAGTAGGGAGAACATATTAAGAATAGATGATTTTAGTCAAGATTTTCCTTCTTTGACTGGTGTTTCTTTTTCATTTGATTACAGAGGTTACATGACTACAGAAACTGCTTGGTTTATTGATTTATCTTTTGTTTTTATTTGGTTGCTTCTTTCTTTATAGGGATAATTGCTTGTTTGGTAGACTGAATCTCTAACTGAGTAGCAAGATTGTATATATGATTGATGTGCTCTGTTGCCGGGCGGCGCAGGAATATACTAACGGCTCTATCGTACCCTTCAATGTATGTCGTTCATGCGATCTACCTATATTAAATGGGTATCCCTTTGACCTGCTCAAACATCTGCCAGTGTTATGATAGACTATAAATGAGACCCTATCTTTACTCTTAGGGAGCACAAGCGAAACCAAGCGGGGGCCATCGAATATGGAGATAAAAAACACCTGTTTTCAACTGTGTGTCGAAGCTTCTCAAACGATTGAGGGCGTTGCTGGCACAGAGATAGCGAATCCAGCCAGAAATTTGCAGGGACCCTTCGGTCGCGGGCTCGAGCCCCGCCACCAACTCCCAGCCTTTCGGAGGGCCTAAAAACCTGTAATTGTAATAGAGATACAATCTACACAAAAACGAAATCTAGAATGAGAGTTTACAGGTCACCGGTACAATTTTAATTATTGCTTTCATATTCTGAGAACTCCTCAGTCAAATTGCATAGTTTTCACTTTCTGTTGTAAAACAAAAGAAAATTGATAAAAAAAATCCACATTTAGAAGTTTGGCGTGCCAATTTTGTTTTCCGGATAATATTTTTTCTAAATGATATGATGAAAACCAGTTACGGCTTTTGCTAGAATATCGAAAGGCTGCAGTTTAGTATAAGCGCAAACAGCGATTCTATAGGAATTTAAAAAAATGCATCTTAGATCTACGTCTGCAGTATTAAAACTTTTAAACAATGATTTTACAGACTATACTATTAACTATTCTATGTCATTTCTTTTATTTCACAAAAAACAAAGAATAAGTAATGAAATGTTACCATATTTTTTTCAGAAGAACTGAGAATGTAAAGCAAACACAAAATTAATAGGACGACGTCAACTCACCTGAAAAGTTCGGTTTAGAGAAGAAAATGTGTATGAGATGTCACTTCCTGATGCTCTACCTAGACACAACACTGATGCCCTTAAATAATTTTTTCTTCTACTAAGTCACAACAACCTTTGTTATCTGCCTGTCTCCTTGAGATTTTTCAACATATTTCCACCCGAGAAAATGATTAACTTATCAAAATACATGACGTATCGCGCATTGCGGATAAATCCTTAATTACTTTATTTATTTTTGTATTTAATAGAGACAACTCAGGCGTTTATCAAAACAGCGTTTTATAACATCAAATCCGGGTGAACCTTCCATTGACCTCTTTTATTTTTCTTTCCAAAGCAGATAAGATTGAAAAAAAAATTCTCAGAAACGTAGTTTTTTTTTTTTTTTTGGCTTTGTCCTTCTTCTGTCGTGTATGCACTATCATGAAACTACAATTACAAGCCGATTTCTAGAGAGCTATGTCGCCTTATTCTATTTTTTTGTACGTTCTCTATGGACGGAAGACAACAGAGATAGGGGAGGCAAGACGTGGAGAAAGGGCTTCCTATTCCTTGCTATGTATAATTATCATCTAATGGGCTAGTCCCCTGTCTCATTCGACTGTAGAGGGAGAATTAAGGTTTCTATATGAGAGATTCTAAAGTAGGAGCAGCCGGGAAGAAGTGGAAGTACGAGGGAGAGAGAGAGAGAGACAGAGAGAGAGACAGAGAGAGAGAGAGAGACAGAGAGAGACAGAGAGAGAGACAGAGAGAGAGAGAGAGGGGAGAGAGAGAGGGGAGAGAGAGAGACAGAGAGAGAGAGNNNGGGGGGGAAAGGTTAAGAAAATAAAACGGATTTTCAAATGTTTTGAGCTTTAACAAGCATGATTTTAAGCAGATATATAGGCCTACTTGGAAAAAACAAAACGAAACACTAAACATTGGCAAAAAAAGATATCCGTTAAATAAATCAACAACATAATGAGAAAAAAAAAAAAAAAGAATGAAGTGAAATAATGTAATTCTTTTTATGCCAATCAACTCATAACAAGAATTACATCATTACTTTGATATATCAAACTTGAAACTAACTCGTAGCTTACTAGTCTAAACAGAAAACATGCAATTGCATGTGTAAGTTATAATTAAGTTTGGTGATTTTATCATTTCTTTTGCATGTGTATTTGTATATATGTATATAAGATATGTAACATTTTTGTTTAAGGTGAATCGTTTGTACGAATACTCTGTGTGGTTCAAATTTGTAAATATTAAGTTTTAGTTGGTGGTTGTATTCTTCAGTTAGACTATATTTCTTTAGTTTCCTCCAGCCACCACTCTCATCTTCAAGATCCTTTAACTTATTCATTTGTTTTTAAGAGTGGGTTGTTGTATATTTTAATTACTTCTAATGTCATCGGTTTACACATTGAAACAAAAGAAAACGACTATTGTTAAAAAGTAACTTTTTGAGGTATCAGAGTAAGTGTGCTAAGTTGGAAAGAAAATGGCTAAATCTGTGTCGTTACTTCAGATAGTTTTAACATCATCTTTAATCTGTTTTGAGTTTCGAAGAAATGAAACTCTATCTTGATATTGAGCTTGTGATAGTTTTAAATATGGACACAACGAGAATTAAATAGATGAAGTTACTCGTTGACTTTAGAGTTAAATTTCACTGATTCACTCTTTCGCATTTAGAAATTAGAAAGGTGACCTAAACCATGGCAGTTCTAGGATGATCTTGAAACTGAGGAATGACTTCAATACGTTAATTTGTAAATTAAATGATCCTTTTTTAAATTTTTCATCTGATGTACACTTGAAAGAAAAAAAAAGTCTTTCCAAACAGTAGACCTAACTGCACAAATTTGTTTAAAGCAAAACTAGTATTGCAAGAATGACCACAATGTTCAGATCTGCCATTCGATACGCAACTCGAGCTAGCCTGAATCAAAACGTTCTTCAGAAGGAAACCAGGTACGTTTGAACTAGATCTAAATCTAGATCTATAATAGTACATTTAGGTCTTATCCAGAGCTAAAATTTATCAGAACCTAGATCATAGATTATGAATCTATCTTGTCACCGAGAGAGGTTTTAGCTCCTTAATTACATTTCGTAATCTAGATCTAGATCAAGATCTTGATCCTAGGGTTTCAATTTAGGCTGTCTTTATTCGGACATGGGTCCGCATAATCAAAAATGTTTATTCGGACATGGGTCCGTATAATCAAAAATGGTTATTCGGACATGGGTCCGAATAATCAAAAATGATTATTCGGACATCGGTCCGCACGTAGGCCTACATTGTATAATATTACGACACGAAAATTGTCAGCGTGCAAGCGTGCAAGTCATGCGTTTCATGCCTAGTGGCAAAAACTAGTACATGTATTAATTGGCATCCATCCTCTCTTGCCTCCAAGCTTCTCGCTTTTCTTCAAAATTATGCCGCACTTCATTATAATTTTACATGTGTATTATCGTATAATATGTTGGAGTATGTGTGCACGTGTTGTGTTCAGTGAGTCCACTAGTCCTACATAAGTCATAATAAAAAATATATTGTGTCACACGTACCTAGAAAAGCATTAAAAAACATGAGGACAAAGGAAAAAAAATTCCTTTCTTTCACTGAACACACCTATCCACAAATCTTTCTATCTGTTATATCCATCTCCCTATCTTTTTCTCTTCCCATTTTATTTGAGGGGCTCTTGTGCCTGTTATCGATGTAGAATAAAAGAGCTTTCACAATTTCATCATCGGGTAAGTGTAAAGTTGTCCGGTCTGAAATCCTCTACAATTTAATCATCGCCTAAGTTTTCCGGTACTGAAGTTCTCAAGGGAGATGGCTTTATTATTGGCTGTGATGCAACATTGTTTGCTTAGTTTTGCCTGGCGCTGATGGGACCTACTATTGAGTGTCTGACACGGTCTCGCTGAGTGGTGGAAGAGAAGGGATGGGCGGGTGTGTGCATTAGACCTAGACCTAGGCCCCCATAATGCCTAAACCTAGACCTAACCTCTATAGCTACCAAGCCTGGTCGTCTGAAGTGTGGGGTACCAGTGTACGTGTACTTAACACTACAGTCATAACACTAATAACAGTACATGTATTGGGTTTGCAAGGAGTAATGCGAGAAAGAAAGGGAAGGGCAATGTGTGTGTGTAAAAAAAAAATGTGTCGGTCGGACAGTGACTGGGCTTTCCCGTTAGTTTTTATTTCGCTTTAGCGATAGTAAGGCAGCCAACGCTTTCAGTTTACCGCATGTTTAATAAAGAAAGAATGAGAGGAAAAACGGGAAACTCTTCAATTTCTTTTTGATTTAGCCGTTTTTTCAGTTCACATGTAATCATACGAGGTTATGATATGAATAATATGACGGCGAAAATGCAAGAGAAAGACAGTGTGAGATATAAAGACAAGAAGTTCGTTATTGCTTGAGTTGCTGCAAGTGATCCCCAGAGAATATATATTTTAGACCTTTTTTCTCCTATACACCTTTACAAATGTGGTTCTATGACTGAAATATGCCTTAAATTTGGATAACTCTCCGTGGTCTCATTTGTTCATTACATTTACAGTGTTTCTGGTAACAAATTTTGTGTCATGTCAACTTAGGTTGCAAGTGACCCCAAGTACCATACTAAGCAGTAAAATATGACGTGCAAAGTTTCTCCCACGTGAGATTTAACATCGAGAGAAGACAATTAAGTATACTTTTTAATTTACTTAACAAATGAGTATAAGATGATGAACATGACTGATTCTTGTAACACTAACAAATGACAGTTTTGACACCACAGTCATGCGTTTAAAATAAAGACTTAAATAAAGTTATATTCTGGTAGAAAGAGTGGTAATGGTTTTGAAATGGTTTTAATTTATCAGAATAGGTTGTTTTTTTTTATTTTTAATTTATTTTTGCCTCTATTTGTTGTCACCAGTCACAACTACAGTAACACCACCAAGTGATTGCTGTCCTTTTAATAATTTAATTTTCTGATATTTTTCTATTGAAAAAAGAAAACTATCTTCTCCCTTTATACATATTGAACGACAACGACTATTCCCAACATGAGGTTTTAGTGCTTGAGATGAATTTCTAAAAAATGCCCCTTTGTTGGGCACCTTTTGACCTTATAGTGAGTCACACAACACAAACACACAGTCATACAAAGAGCTGGGAACACTCTCATATTTCAAATGGATTAGCCTTTCATCTTTGAGAGATTCACTTGATCTTTTGACGAACAAAGTTTTAGAATCTTTTAAGAAATTTCTCAACGCTGTCTCAAATTCTGCAAAGTCGTAAATGTAAGTCCTTTCTCCATGATGAGCGCGCGCGAAATGATTGAGAGGGAATAAGAAACACACCAGAAGCGCCCAAACCGGATACCGATAAACCTACCTCCGCAAAAAAATGAGGCATGTGGTCTAAAAATAGAATGTTTAGTGACGTCATAGAAATATCCGTGTCCGAATAACCAAAAATGATTATACGGACACATACGAATACATACTTTGTTCAATTTAACTTCTTGTTTTGAATCTCGCTTGTAGCTCCTTAAATTTCGTAATCTAGATCTAGATCTTGGGCCTACTGCAGAAAGTTGGTCCATCCATAATTTATTTAAACTCAATATGAGGTTCAATGTTTTCCAGCAAGGCTTTAAAAAATAAAATATCCTCTAGATCTAGGGGTAGATCATAATTTATGGAATCATTAAACTGGTTTTGTGCTGGAGCTATGGATTAAAAAAAAAAGTTAGCCTCCTACTTTATATTGACAGTCATTTCACAGCGAATTAGTGGTGTTTTTATGTTATGAACAAATTCATCCAGTCCTAGCCTAGATCTAGGTCTTTCTTGTTGTGATTTAAAATTTATGAAGATATGGTTTGATTAAAAGTGGCTCTAAAAATAGATTTACAAACATCAAATTTTGGGCAGGATCTCCTCATTTCATTTGTTGCTGAAAGTAAATGGATATGAAGTAAAAATTGACCAACATTTAACTGCAAAAAAAACCAACAAAACAAAACAGTCATTCAAGGGATTTAAAGTTTGTAGCTTAAAATAGTTTTAAATGTTTAGAAAATTATCATATTATTTTTTTCGCCTAGATCATTGATTGGGAATAATTTTTCTGAGGCAACATAAAGTAGTGTTGCTTGTTAAGCATTGCAAAATTGAAATTAAAACATTACATGTAGGCCTAGGCCAAAGTTGGAAAATCAGATAGAAATTAAATTTAGTTCAATCATATTTGGCATCTAATATTGTTTTAGTAAAAGTGAGTGCATTGAAGTGCAAATGGAGTAACATTTCAAATTTTCTGTGGATCTTAACAATGCATTTTACTATTCAATGCATTTACACAAATAATATGATGAATCAGGTGCCTGTTGCTTCTTTCTTAAATAATCATCACACAAGATATTTTCAGAGGCCTATTTTAACTCTCACTTGCCACAATATTCATTTTGAAGATATACAAGCAGATAAGGTAATGATCAATCTTTCATTTATAATTATACAGTTATTGCAATGATAAGAAATGCCTGAAATACGGTTATGATTGTGTGGAATTTGTGTTGTATGCAATGAAAAAAAACCTTCATTTTAATACTAATTACTATTATCATGGCAACAATTTGTAGGCAGACAGATGTTTTTTTAAAAAAAAAGTTCAATTTTTATGTCGCTTCAACTTTAAAAATTTTTTTATAGGAAAAGCAATAACACTGTTGTGTAATTAATCCTTGGACTACCTTTTTTGTAATCAAGCACAGGTTTGTTATCCATGCTTTGTCTATATGCAAGTAACTGAAAACAATTTTTACTGAAATAGTGGAAAACCAACATCCTGGAATTGCTGCATACGTTTTTTTTTTTTTTTT
>BLXT01004605.1:953034-963245 GCA_019648995.1 Plakobranchus ocellatus
CTATCTATCTATCTATCTATCTATCTATCTATCTATCTATCTATCTATCTATCTATCTTTCTATCTATACTCTTTTTCTCTCTTTCCATCACTCTTTATTTAGTTCTGTCTATCTAGACCTACCTTCCATCTACGACGTTTCTATGTTCTTCTCCTTATGTCTGTTTGTGCTTATGTATCCCTCTCTCTCTTTGTCTCTCTTTCACTGTCTAACCCCCCCGCCCTCCCACTTTTTCTCTCTCTCTTTCTCTGTCTCTCTTTCTCTCTCTCTAGATTTTCTATCTTTTCTTGACCAATCTCAATACATTTTTATCTCACGCCTTATTTTATTGCAACAAGTGAGGGCTACATTATAATCTTGTGATCTAAAGCTCTATGTTATTGGTCAGAATGGAAACGGCTTTTTTTCTTTTGAGTTTTGTTCAACATTGTATCTAACCCATATTCTCCTTTTCAGCATCTAATAGACTCATAGGCATAGATCTAAAGCTGAATTAAAGGTTAATGAATAGATAGGTGGATATAGAAAATTTGAAAGAATTATCAAGTACACGCAGTTTTACAGAAGTGCATCGGCAATACAGGTTAATAGTTAGATCTACACACAGATAGATTTAGAGTTAAAAGATCAAGCTTCTGTGCTGTTGTTTTTCTGTATGATATTAATGATTAATCTTAGAAATAAGCGAAATGTCCATAATTCCATTTCACCAACAATTTGCCTGCGTTCCTGCTGCAAAAAAAAAACAAAACAAAAACAAAAACAAAAACAACAACAACAACAAAAAAGTTAAAGAACGTTTTATTTCTCCACAGAATAGAACTCAATATTTAAACGCCCCAAAACAGCGTCAAATTAAGGGGTTTTTTTAAATTAAAAAACAATCTTTTTAAAGAACGATCTCTGGTAACATTTATTCACGTGGATTTCCTCACAATTAAAATGACAGGTTACAAATTCTGTGTTTGTTTGAAAAAAAAATAAAGAAAAGTTAATTTCCTTATTATGAGAAATTTACTGTTTTATTCCTAAGGAAAAAACGTATTTGTGTATCATTTGAACATTTCAAGCGCATTTCAATTAGAGCCTACGTTGTCTACGATCGATAATAAAGAAGTGAACCGATTACACTAAACTCTAGAAACTTATGTTTGTAGAAGTAATCAGGTATAATTTAGAAGTAAACGGCACCTTGAAATAAAGCTGCAATGGCAAAGCCTAAATCATTTGATAGGCACAAAATGATAATATAACTGTTTTTATCGTCATGTTTTTCAGAAATTAGATGGCGACCATAGATTGGTTCTAGTAAAAATAGAGAAGTATTGTAAAAATATGTTGTAAGTGTGCAGCAGTTCAAACAGTTGGCACAGGTGTTTGAAACATTGAAACAAAAAGGGGAAAAACAGAAGTTTGAATCAAAGGCTAATTAAGCCTCGATATTGTTACACGTAATGATAGGGAAGCTAGCAATTTGCCCTAACCTGCACCCACAGGAGCGTGTTTGGCCAGGGGGACTGCGTGCACTTATGGAAATTGTGTAAGCTCGGAGATTGAAGATACCTGTGTCTTAACCTACCCAGTAAACACTCTTAGTTACAGTCTTTAGGGTTTTGTTGCTCTATATCAACCAACAACTGTTTTGAAGGAATAAAAAGCATTTGAAAGTATGCAATATTTTTCTCACTTTTGATTTTTCTGCAAAGATCTGTGGGTTTGTAAGCAACTCTTAAGTCGTGAAGAAATTAATGTTCTTAAATAATTTTCATTTGGAAAGAAGTAAGTTGTTTCAGAAAGATACATATTGAAGGGAGTAGGCCAGAAATGTTTAGAGCTAGATTTGAAATGAATCTAACTAAGAAATCCAGTTAAATGAGAATAATAATTTGTAAACAATAATTTTAAAATCGAAAAAAAAATATTGTTTTTAAAAAGTTGATGAAAATATCTGAATCGGATAACGTCCTTTTGAGTCAAGAAAAATTGTGTTACTTCTATATTTGTTGTAATTTGTTCTGATTGATATTAAACCGTTGTACAATTGAACGCTGTCATGGAGGACTCGGAACAAAATGAAAATGACCAAAGCTCATAAACTTGTAGTCAGAACAGGTTCATATCAACCATTTACCAATTAATTAAGTTGGTAACAAAACCTGAAAGTGAAGATAAAACAATAAATGTATTTTTAAGCTTGTGAGACAGTAATGGACAAACAAGAAACTTTGGTAGTTTTAATAAGATAATACTGAGCGGCCGAAATGTCTACAAGATTCACACAGTTGAAAACCACAGTGACCTTGACTTGTGATACTATTTCACATCATTCTAGCAACAAGCCAATTCGCCCCACCCTTTTTTTAAAACTCTTCCACTGATATGCAATATTACGATGAACACACGATCCGGTTTCTCCACAATGTAATCAACTCGCGGTTTCGAATATCAAGGAAAGTTTCAATAACCAGCACACCAGTGTCTGAAATTGTAGCCGAATGTAACAGGTAATTTTTTCCTCTTCTATGCTAGCAGATCAGTAGAGATCACCTAGGGTTTGACCAGCGGGCGAGTCAGGAGTTTTTTTTGTCACTAAAGAAAACTTTAATCTCCATGACGCTATTCGATTCACATAGCTTTGAAATGATATGGGAAATTCTAGATACTTGTAGCTAGGAGTTAAATTGGAGATGAATAAAATTCAAAAAAAAAAAAAAAAAAAAACAACAACGAATTGTAAAATACGGATCAAGACTATCCTATTATATATTGCACCAATTTTTTTTCTACCTTATTCGAATACGTATTCTACACCCAGACGTAGCCTACACTGCAGCGGTAATTACATTATGCTTGATTATTCCGCAAGGTCTACTAGTTCGTTACTAAGTGTTGTAATGTAGGGTTTGCGGCGCACTAAATTTATCGCTAGATTCGAACATTCCACTCTGGCAAACATTTTATCATAGTGTCTAGTCAGTATGGATATCAGATAGCCTTGAAGACCAAAATATCAAAACTTTTACCACGTTTGTGCTACGGGCGCAACCTAATAGTTTAGTGAGTAATGAATGTAAGAGCATGGGATATATAGGCTAAAATTTTTTTCCAGTCGATCAAGCCTGTGTTCTAAGCCAACAGTACCGTTCGAATAGATAGCGAAATCATTCACTGTATTTTTTTTCTACATTTCGTTTGGTTGTAGAACTAAATTCTACCGTTTTTAAGTAAAAATTCCGACATAATTTATGTACAAAACAAGTACAGCCTGCATAACAAGAGGATTGGGTGTGGTCTCAGGCTTTTAGGTCTTCCGTCAATGATGGGGTTCGAACCCGCGACAGATAGGTCTCTACAGGTCTCAGGGCAGGTTCGCTAACGACTGTGCCACCTACACTCCCCTGTATAAACAGGTTATTTTTGTCAAAGAATAAGTCCAAGCAGACTTCCTATGTCTAGTAGCGAATTGAAGTACAAACTGCATTGGGTCAAGTCAGAATAATTAATACATTCTATACAAACATTTAGGGCACAAAATGCACAATGATAATATTATCTGTAACATTATTATATTGCTCGCTCGATCTTGGAAGTATTTTATCATAATATCTCTCTCAGTCTCTAAGCATAACTAGCATTTATAATATTAAGAAGAAAGTAGCAATAGCAGCAGAATAAACAAAGCCATTCTTAATAACTACGAATCAGCACCCAATGAAGAGAAACAGTTCTTGTGTTGTTTTTAAAATGTTATTTGAATACGTAAATAATGATTCATTCATCTGATTTACATACATTGTTGTGGTTAATTTTTTTCCTTTTCCGGTCCATAAATGATTGATCTGATATAATTAATGTTTTTATTGTGTATTATCTCTTGTTCATTTGCAAGATTTTTAATGTACTGTAGATTTCAAATATCCTACTAAGATTTTGCTAGTTATTGATTCAAGGGGTTTTAGTTTAAAAAAACAAACCAAAAGACAAAAACATGTCAGATCAATCATCTAATCGAGTATTGGCGACAAGTCCCGATTCCAAATCCAAATCCGATGTCGAATCCCACGCGAAGGTCAGCTCTTTGTTTGTTGGACAAGATGCGTCCAGCGATTACGCTGTCCATCGGCATTCGTATTCGGAGGAAGTATTCCAGATCATCAGTGATTACTGCCGGGAAAATATCCCGGATCTGAAGTTAGCTGTGGATGTGGGATGCGGACCTGGGAACAGTACTGTGGGATTCACCAAACACTTCAAACAGGTGAGGGAGGACAGAGAGAGAGAGAGAGAGAGAGAGAGAGAGAGAGAGAGAGAGAAAGAGAAAGAGAGGTAGGCAAATAGACAAAGAGAGAGAGAGAAAGGCCGAGAGATATAGAGATATCGAGAGTTTGAGATTTGCGAAAGAGATAGAGAGAAACAGAGAGAGGTAATTAGAGAGAGATAGAGAGAAAGGCAGAGACGGAGAGATAGAGAGAGAAAAGAGATACCCAGAGAAAAAGAGAAACAGACAGGGAGTGACGGAGACACAGAGAGAAAGAGATAAAGAGTGTGTGTATGAAAGAGAGATAGTAAAAGAGACCAAATTTCTGTAAATAAAGAAATATGTCTTCACTCATTTTACTGGTACAGAAAAAATGAGAATCACAAATCACATATGCCTCTTTTCTCTTGTTTTCTGTATGCCTCAGTTTTTTTTTATCTACAAGTTAAGATCTTAGCACTGTCGAATGTTTTTTTTCAAATAATATATAGAATCTCCATCCATCTCCTTCCATCGATAAGCCTACCAACACAATGATTGCATCTTTCTTTAACCGTTCATGTACTCTAGAGATTGTCGTTTCCTACTTTCTTTGAATAATTTCCAATCACTGAACACACATGTGACTATTTAATGTGTATAGTTTTCATTTCGCAATTAGTGTAAATTTGCAGTCCTCAAATTTTAACAATTTTGTAGCCTCAACTTATGTTGTGCCTTGTGCTTCAATGTACCTGGTTCTGTATTCCTCGTTTCATGTTGCTCATTGTTCTTCAATCTGATTAGTTCTGCGTCTCCCCAATTTATGTAGTTCTGTATTTCTCAACGTCTGTATTTCTGTATTTCTTAATGTCTGATTTCTGTAGTTCTCAAGTCAATTTGTGCAGTTCTTTATTCTCAACGTATGTAGTTCTGCATTCCTCACTGTCCTTAGTTCTGTATTCTCAAGTCAATGCGTGTAGTTCTGTATTCTCAACGTTTGTAGTTCTGTATTCTCGCTGTGTGTAGTTTTGTGTTCTTCCATGTCTGTTGTTCTGAATTCTCAAGTCAACGCGTGTAGTTCTGTATTCTCGATGTGTGTAGTTCTGTATTCTCGATGTGTGTAGTTTTGTGTTCTTCCATGTCTGTTGTTCTGAATTCTCAAGTCAACGCGTGTAGTTCTGTATTCTAAACGTTTGTAATTCTGTATTCTCGATGTGTGCAATTCTATGCTCTTCATTGTCTGTAGTTCTGATCCTCAAGTCAGTGCGTGTAGATTTGTATTTTCAACGTGTGTACATCTGTATTCTCCATATGTGTACTTCTACGTGCTTCACTTTCGGTGCTTGTGTATTCCTTAAATCACTGTGTGTAGTTGTGTATCCCTCAACACATGTAGTTCTGTTTTCTGGTTGTGTGAAAAACGGAAACCTAAAAACGGAGCTCGAGTATATCCATATTATCCAACAATTAAAAACATCCCACATGATTTAAAATGTTTTACAACAGTCAGTATTGTAAAGAGATATCAGCGTTCAATATTCCTCTACTATCATCGCAAGATAATGTAAGGAAAATGATGATGATGATGATGATGATGATGATGATGATGATGATGAGTGTATTTTCTGTCCCCAGGTGATCGGTGTAGACATCAGTGAGACCCAGATAGCGCTGGCCCCAAAGAGAATTCGCAACTGTCAGTTCAAGGTCGGCTCTGCCACCAACCTGGACTTTCTACAGGCAGGCTCTGTGGATCTGGTGACCTCTGGCCTGGCCTTTAATCTCATGCCCAAAGAGGAGTAAGTCCACGCGTGGCTGCCTTTGCTTCTTTAAGGTTTACTCTCTCCAATCAGTAATATTTTAAATCATCGTTGACAGTCTCTACTCTAATTAATATAAATATTTTTTAAGAATATTAAATAAATACGCCAAATATTTTATGATTAAAAAAATGTTCTCACTTAAAGAACAACAGTGTAAGTTGAAGCACAATTTATATACGGTCAAATCGAAACATTTCAATTACTTATAAGGAATTTAAGTTTAAGGCAAGTATTGCATTAAAAAGTATTTTTTGCTCCAAAAGTAGTAGATTCCATTGCAAGGTGAAAAAGAGTTAGTTTTCGTGAACTGTAAAACCTTTCAGCTCTCTCTCTCTATTTTATACCGGACTAGTCTTTTGTGCGTTTTGCCAAGTTGATTTTTTTAAATTTTCAAGACAAACCCTTTGTCATCGTTCACTGCACCACACGGGGACGGTAAACAAATGGATTAAATGGCAACGAGCCTTCTTTGACTTGCACTGTCACAATCATATCAAAATCTTCATTCTCATTGACCCTTTTATCATCATTGTTATTACACAATTTTACAATTATCATCTTAATTTTCACATAATACCTACTGAACAACAGGAACGCGAAGTCTAAAGACACATTTTTTATTTCACCAGAACACTTGCCGAGTTTGATCGCATACTGAGGCCAGGTGGCACGCTTGCCATTTTTGGATATGGCATCCCTACTGCAACAGACGTCAAGTTGAACGAGTTGATGAAAAAGGTAATAATATTTTTCAAAAAAGCATCGCTTTAACAAGGTCTTATTTATGAATTTCAACTTTGTATATCCGGAGACGTTTTCAGAATTTCTCAAAATAAACCTTCTTTTAAATCTGAGAAATTTTTGGAAGATAAATAGTTAAAACATTATTAAAATAATTTACAATTTTACCTCTAGCTTTGTCAAAATCAATACGGCTTTATGCAATAACCAATTACAATCCGTTTTGCGCAAATGAAAATATATTGTATGAATTGTTGCGAAGGTCAATTGAGCGAAAATATATTTTGAAAATGTATGATATTTTTTTGGGCCAGGAGAACAAATTACCATAGATTTTGGATTGATAAATCGAAATATTCTTTTCCTAATATTGACAATAATTTGTATAAACGAGGCTAAATGATGAGAACACAAGATAACATATTGATATTGCAAAAAAGGTCGCATTTTTAAATACAACTAGTGATGTTGTTTAGAAGGGACTTATAGAAAGAACAATTACCCGCTTGATGTTGCACATCTATTGACTTTTTCAATAAGGATATGGACATATTTCCAGAGCCGAGGATTCAAATCATCACTTTGATCGTTTCATAACGAGCAGCTAACGAACTTTTTTCTTTGATAAGCTACTCAATTGTAATGCAAACATAATGAAATATGTTTATTTCCCTTGACCAAGAGACATGTTATGAAAACGTTCTAACTGGCAACAGCTGCATTTGGCTGCTTAGATAAAAATATAGACCTTGGTTTGGCTTGTACCTTTTAGTTCATAATTATGCGCGAGGAAATTCTCTTTTCATTTCACCCTCGAGTATCAAAATTGGATAAAATAAAAAGCTGGTGTTAAAACAAAAATTACAATGCTAAATCGGAAATTTATTAGATAGCGATAGGTGCAGGTCTTGCTTTCCTAAAATTCACAATGCCAAATCAAAAAACAATTATAGCAATAGATTGAGGTGTACATTTCCTACTCCCTATAAAAATACCGCAGTTTTTCAAAGAAACATATGTAGGATGTAGACCAAACGTTGACAAAGAGCCTTCTTTAGCAAATCATATGACTTGAATGAGCGTCTTTTTAAACAATCCAGAGGTCTAATCATAATTTTCCTACACTACAAAACAGAGTGAATTTTCTCTTTGTATTTACAAAATCCGAATCCTTAAGTCATAAGTTATTTTTAAGGAGGCTCATCAACGTAATATAACCCTAACGCCAATGGTGTGGGTTTTATAATTTTCATTCATTTATTTTTTTTACGATACTTCTTTGATCCTGTTCATACACTGGGAAGATAATCATTCTCGAATATTCCCTACAAACTCGCTCGCTAATCCATAACCAGGTCTTTATAGAGGATTTACCTGTGCTTCCCAAACAACTGGCCACGGTGTTGGAGGAATACAAGAACGTTGACATTCCTTATCCAGGATGGGTGAGGTAAGGACAAGAAAACAGTAACTTTTTGATTTTGCCATTTATAAGATCTAATTCTTGAAATCTCTCATTCTCATACGATATTATAGGAAGTTGAGATGATCCCTTTTTTTTAATTTATGCATAGACCTTCATATCTTCATCTTCATTATCAAATGTTGGAGAATGTAATTGAATAACACCGAGATTTCATGATTTGGCTTCCACTTCAGCAAAAACCAATCTGCTTGAAATTGGACTTCAGTTGCTAGTACTTTTTGTTGTTCTATCAAATAAAGATACCGACGCCTCTTTTATATAATTTCCCCCTAAAAAAATTTTTTTCCTACCTAATTTTATGGAACTCTGGCCCTTTCCATTTTACCTTAGCGAGTCCTAAGATGTTTAAGTACATTTTGTACATTTCTTGATGTACATTATCAAACATACCCTTTTTTGTGCAGTGTATGGACATAAGTATGAACACCAAAATCAAGGTAATGAGAACATACGGTCAGTGCCGCTTTATTCAAGAAAATGTTGGATAATTAATCAGCACACAGAGAGAAAACTGGAGACAGGGGAAATGCAGTTTACCAGAGGAATGATGAGAATATCTTGGATGGCAAACAAGTCCAGTGAATCGGTACTGAAAGATTTTAAACATGACCGATCATTAAATAAAACCGTAAGACGGAAGCGATTACAATGTTCAGAACACATTTGCTGACGCAGAGGTTTAGAACACTTAGCAATCACTGGAAAGACTGAAGGCAAACGCACTAGAGGTAGACAGAGATTAAAGTTTATGAGAGTCTTAAATATTGAACAATAGTTGATAGTTGCAATAAACTGTTTCGTAAGGTCAGCAGAGAAAAGGTTTGAGTGAAGGAACATGATCACCGATTTTTGTTCCAGACAGGAACCCAAGGAAACGTTTTTGAAATATGAACCCCAAATAATCTTACTTATACAAGAAAGGAATGTTACAAAGTCAAGCACGTCACAGATTGGAACTTTACATCTGGGCAAAAAGACTGATAAAGATACAGATTTGAAATTATCGTGGTGAATACAACAATGTTTATGATGGGGTTTATGGTGCTGGTGGTCCTGATGAAGATGTTGATGTTGATGATGATGATGATGATGATGATGATGATGATGATGATGATGATGATGATAATGATGATGATGATGATGATGATGATGATGATGATGATGATGATGATGATGATGATGATGGTGATGATGTTGGTGATCATGATGTTGATGCTGCTGCTGCTGATGATGATGATGGTGATGGTGATGATGATGTTGTTGATGCTGCTGCTGCTGCTGATGATGATGATGATTATGATGATGATGATGATGGTAATGGTGATGATGATGATGATGATGATAATGATGATGATGATGAAGATAATATTAATAATGGGGGCGGAAAAACCAAAGCAGAAGCCTATTATTTTATGATCAAAAGAAAAGCAAGAAGACAAAGGTAAAGCCTTGTAAAAAAAAAAAAGAATAAAAAGTAAGAGCAAATGGAGAGTGACAAAGCAAGAGGAGTGAGAGGAGAAGAAAGAGAGAGAGAGAGAGAGAAAGAGAGAGAGAGAGAGGGAGAAAGAGAGAGAGAGAGAGAGAGAGAGAGAGAGAGAGAGAGAGAGAGGTAGAAAGAGAGATGATGGAACGGATATAACCATCAATTGCTTGATAATGTTGAATTTACCAAAGAGCGCCTCGATCTTCATTTCAGACGCGACGGTTTGAAGGTGAGGTTCAAATCCTCCTTGGAGGGCATTCTGAGCGGCTACAGAATCATTGATCGGTGGCTGGAGGGCGACAAAGTCAGCGAGAATACCGAGGGAACATTTTTGACACGGTTCAAAGAAACGTGAGTAGCTCGTTTACTGGATAGTTTCTTAGCATCTTCCTCCGGAGGGGCGGGGGGGGGGGGGGGGGGGGGGGGGGGGGGGGGGG
>BLXT01004605.1:1021163-1033350 GCA_019648995.1 Plakobranchus ocellatus
GAGAGAGAGAGAGAAAGAGAGAGAGAGAGAGAGAGAGAGAGAGAGAGAGGGAGAGAGAGAGAGAGAGAGTAGGTATAGTACAATTCCAAATGTCGACATGAGATGTCGCTTTAAACATTTGGATCTAAGGGAACCCTAGAATTTAGCTCTGAATAACATGCGCGCCACATGAAATAAAATGAGATGCTGAGGTATTACCTCATCAATACTTTATATTTGTGTATTTTAGACATTGTTTTTCTTAAAATTCTTGAACGATTTAAGTAAAGAGTTCCTACTGGTTTAGATCTAGATACTAATGGATCTCAAGTTATAATAAAGCTTTGAATCTAGATCTGTAGGCCTAATCAAGCCTATCTACATTTAGAAAAGGACGCCTTGATTGAGATATCTAAACTAGAATCTAGACTTTCGCTTCCAATGCGTCCCTGAATGAAAGCCGTTGATTAGTGTACCTCTGTTGTCTCAATGTAAATAATTATAAACCGGAACTTTTGGCCTATACATTTGAAAATTAGCAACATAGCTGATCGTAAAATTCTACTTACAATTTGAGGAATCAATAAAGAAACAAAAAAGAAGAAGTAGGTAGAATTTAGACTTCTAGGCATAATCAGAGCATACTTCCGCCACAGCTAATCTTTCATACAAAATTTAAAGTCATTCTGTTCTATAGTTCAGGAGATTTTCGTGAAATAAAATTTCAACTACACAATGTATACAATAAAGATAAGCCTGCTTTGCATATTAAAAGTAAGTTTGTTTTCGGGCCTATAACTCATCGCCCTCATTCCTTGGATGTGTTTTCTTGTTACATGGAACAGCAGCTGGACCAACAAAGCAGGTTTTAACAACAATGAAAGAGATAAATAAAAGGAATCGAATGAAATCATTATGTTCACTAGTCGCCAGAGACTAGCCTGAGTTCGTATATACTCTAAATGCTATATCTACGGATAGCAACCTTAAAGCACTTTTTTGGGTTTCGCTTTGTTATGAAAATTCCCAAAGCTTTTTCAATAACAAAATGAGATCGTTACTTAATTTTTGCCCATGAAAAAATTAAATTAGACACAAATATTCGTCAAAGTAGGAAAAAAGGTTTCCACCTAGAAGATGTAAAAGATTGAAAGTAATCAACAATAAAATTGTTGCTGCTGTTTGGTCCGATTTATACAGACACAATTAAAATCCACTGTATGCACTGTATAAATTTGCATTTAGAGATATTGTCAATATGTGAATTATTCAAGTCTGAATGTATTAATGCAACAGTTGGCTTCCAACAAATTATGAACAATTAATTTAATTTACAATACAATCATACGATTTGAACTAAGAGGAAAGCAGAGCTTACACGTCAATTAATTCCATAAAATTTAATGATTTTCACATTTCTGTTTTATGTAGAATAACAATTGAAGTATTATCAACCCTTTAGATCAAACGATATTGTTCTTGCAAGTATTGATTTTGATCTTCTATGTCAACATTGTTAACGCATTCTTCTTTATTCCTTTTCTATAGATACACGGGGGCTACTCTCGTCCGTTCTCTGCCTAAACTAAATTTCCTCTACGCGATAAAGCCTGTTTGGAAGGGGGAAAAGAGCTGATTCCAGAAGCCAAGGAAGGACAACTATGGAGGGAGGCAGAGAATCTGATATGTCGAAGGTGTTTGTGGACGAGGATACATCTCGTGCTTATGCTGAACACAGGCATTCATACAGTGATCAGGTGTTTCAGATTATCAGCGATTACTGCCGGGAAAATCTACCAGATTTGGGTTTGGCGGTGGATGTGGGATGCGGACCTGGGAACAGTACGGTGGGATTTACCAAACACTTCAAACAGGTGAGGGGACAGTGAGAGAGAGAGAGAGAGAGAGAGAGAGAGAGAGAGAGCGAGAGAGAGAGAGAGAGAGAGAGTGTGTGTGTGTGTGTGTGCGTGTGTGGTTTAGAAGAAAAGATTGTTGAAAATATAGGGACAGACAGTCTGACAAACAAATCTACATGCTTGGAGAGTTGCAGCATTTTGAAGCCTAATTTTTAAATTCGCAAAACCTGATAGAATGTAAGTAAGCATATCATTTAGAGAACTTTAGAAGATTACATTATACACTGTTGGTACTATGAAGATGTCCTTACATTGCTGTTATCATAAGAAGTCACAAAGCAGAATGCTGTCCCCAGGTGATTGGTGTAGACATCAGTGAGACTCAGATAGCGCTGGCTCCAAACCACATCCCCAACTGTCAGTTCAAGATCGGCTCTGCCACCAACCTGGACTTCCTACAGGCAGGCTCAGTGGATCGTTTTGCGTGTGGCCTGGCTATAAACCTCATGAACAAAGACGAGTGAGTTTCTAGTACTGTTACATCGATGCAGCTGGATATCTAACTTACTTATCACTCATCTCCTCTCCGTAAGACCCGATTTCCACGCATCCTCTTCCGGCGATTTTTGTTCGCGCCCCATACACACCCGCATACATGCACTCAGATCAAGCAATTCACGACCAATACGATGTCTTTGACTAAGAAATTAGAATACCGCTCAATTTTGATGATCTCCAATATTTCTTTCTGTATTTGTATTCTTTCTACTCATTGGATCACCTTTTAACAATAATAAATGATGAGTTGGATCAATGTTTCTTTCATATCTCCTGAACGGCGAATGTTTGCAAATGTGTGGATTAAACAAAAACAATAATGTAACGAAGCGAAGAGTCAGGAAAAAAAATAGCGGCTTAAAATTACTACATTCCTCTTCTGCTCAACTCGAACCTGACACCTTCCCACCCAAAGAGAAGCTATTCAACGCCCTGCCTAAAACACCACCCTAAATCACTAAAGACGAGTGTACATAACTGGACCAGAAAGACAAAAGTATCTTTTTGCTCCTTCCACTAAATTTGTATCCAACACTACTGAATTTTTCACGACTGAAAAGTTTGGACATAATGTGATTGACCTGTACGCACGCATACTCCTTGATGTTTCGATATGGTCATTAGCCTTTACATCTTTTTTTTTTTAATTGCAGCTGCTCGCAAAAAAGTCAAACGATCAGTAGTTTTTAAGGCACAATATTCCTCCGTTAGAAACGCACAGTCCTTTGTCAAAGATTACGTTCGTCAAGATTGAATTTACTTAAATTTACTTTCGTTTTACATACTCGCTAACAATTCTCACTGACCTGACACCGTTAACGAGGGACGAACCGAAAGTAACAACAGAACAAGTCAAGTCTGCTGCGTTTCGTTTCTGTATCATTGACCTAGTTCTAATGTTTTAGTTCGAGTACCGACATTTTCGATGTAATGTAAACCAGGTTTTGTATGATTTCGATGTGATCAAAAACAAAGTTTACAAAAAGAAGAAAGTGACAGAAGAGGATGGATCGGTATAAAAATTACTTCCTCGTGTTCTGGAAAAAAAACATGTTTTTTTTCTTTATGGGCCATTTAAACACTCAGTTAGATTAAACAGTTGAACTGACAGTCGCCGTTTCTGAGTCATCGTTGAACTGATAGGCGAACAAGGAGACGAGCCCTGTTCAGATGTGCAGTATGTTTGATCCAATAACTGTCAGTTCCTGGGCCAATAGAGTCGTCGTTTTTGCGCGAAATCAAAACTGGCTGAAATATTTGAAGGCGTCTCACGTTCTCAGATGATATTGCAAAATGGCAATTAGAAAACGTATCCACACACAGATGCAAATCTTGCCACTTGGCTTTTCTTTTTCAGATTTATTTATATATGAATTTAACAGCCTGGCTGTTTGTGATGTTGGTAAAATTAACACTACTCCATCGAATTTTTAAAAGTTACAATAATAATCATAATAATTTTTTTCAGTACTCTTCTTCCTTCACTGCCTCCTCCTCCTCCCCTTCCTCATCTGACAACAACAACAACAACAACAACAACAACAACAACAACAACAACAATAATATTCTACTAATAGTAGTAAAAATAATGATTTTAAAAAATAACAAGAGCAATAAAAGGGTTTTTTTTATAGAATGATATCAGGCTTTTGGCCCTCCGTCAGGGCGAAGGTAGCAAAGATTGAACAGAGAAGACGCTGGACATCTCTGGGTGGATTTTCAAACTACTACTACTACTACTACTACTACTACTACTACTACTACTACTACTACTACTACTACTACTACTACTACTACTACTNNTGCTGCTGCTGCTACTACTATTACTACTTCTATCACTGCTAATCTATCAATAATTGAGGCAGGCCATAAAATAAACGAGCAGGTAAGCTAAAGAACACACACAAATCAGAAACATGAAAATTGGCATGTCGGTACCTAAAAATATGCAAGTTCATAACGGGGACATTTTTTTAAAGTAGTCTTTTGCTAAAAAGAGGGAAAAAGAAATTTTAACAACCGGAAGTGATTGGAACTGGAAGAGTTTTTAGTGTTTTTCTAGTTGTGTGTGTGCGTGTCTGTGCTTAATGGGATTTTCAGTTTCTTTCATTCTGTTCGCACGGTATTATTTAGATCACTACTATAACTATTACTACGGCTGCTGCTGCTGTTACTACTACTACCACTACCACTACTATTTCCGCTATTATTACTTTAATGTTGTTCTTTTAGTTGTAAATATTATTATTATTATTATTATTATTATTATTATTATTATTATTATTATTATTATTATTATTATTATTATTATTATTAAATTAGAATAAGTAGTAATGATTTATTGGTAGGCCTACTATATTTGTCTATCTCATAATTCATCGTTATCAGCCTAATTGTTATTAATCCTCATATCACTATGGCTGTGTTATTATTGATACACCATTGTGCTTATTCCACTTTCCAATTTCACTCTTGTCGCATTGTAAGATCCTCTATTCATGAACTATGTGGAATAAAATTCTCTTGGTTGAACAAGAGGGACTTGGGCCTAGCCTAGGAAGGCTCTCATTTGTATTGACTTCGAGCCTAGTTATTGCACTAGTGGATGAATGCGTGTTCGTGAAAACGAAAAACCCAACAAACAACTTGGTTATTCAACTTCAAATTACGTTCCACACGCATTACAAACTAATTGTGGGCCGCTGATTACGAAAATGCTATTTGTTCTTGGCTTGACGGACATAGAGTTTTTTTTTTTTAACTTACACTCTGCGGGGAGGAACTTCAAAGGCGCCACACTCTGCAGATGTGCCCGTTCGCTGTCAGTTGACCTGTAGGCCAGAATATCTGTCTTCGTCAGATATCTGGCTGCCGGACTGTGAACTGACGGATATCGATACGGCCGTTCGTTTCCACGCTCAGGTCTTGAGAGAAAAACTGACAGCTGTCCGATATCTTACAGTTCGACGATTAAATAACTGTACGTCCAAATGGCCCAGTAAAGATGAGTATTTTACTCTACTGCCGTGGACGGACACCACAGAGTGAGATGGGTTCTTCCCTGGGAGTTATTATTGAATCGTTTTGTTAGTGCTGCAGTTCATATCTCGCCTTATCAGCGACACCATGCTTCACCTTGAGAACATGATGATGATGATGGTGATGATGATGATGATAATGATGATGATAATGATGATAATAATCATAATGTTGATGATGAAGATGATGATGACAACGACGACGACGACGACGATGATGATGATGATGATAATGATGATAATAATCATAATGTTGATGATGATAAAATGATTTTCCTCGAGTACAAGGATGTCTTGCTTTCTTCCCCTAGAGTGTTTACCGAAGCAGATCGAGTGTTGAAGCCCGGTGGGACCCTAGCCATCTTCGGTTATCGCTCTCCCTCTTGTTCTAATCAACAGATGGATGAAGTAATGCAGTGGGTGAGACCTTTCTTTAAGCCGAGCACATAAATGAAATAAAATACATTCGTCGTGCTCAGAAATTGACTTTACTAAAAGGAAAAAAATCAGGAACTGTATTTTCAAAAAAAATTTGCGGATTTAACTGAGTAGTTGTGATTTTAAAAAAAGTATACAAATTAATAAATTAGTCGCCTGAGTTAAAAAGTCCTCTAAGGGATAATTTTTAAATTGTCGCTTGGATGACTTTTTGACTCGTGACACGATTTATATAACCCTTTCTTTACTCGCGGCGTTTATTTTTTAGTTAGGGACACCTAGGTGAAAAAAGTGACTACTAGCGTGCCATTTTAGAGGTATGTGAAGCAAATTGGGAAAATATTGATTTTTTTGTTATCCCGTGTGGGTGGGACTTTTAAGTCCCCTCAGTGTTTAGTCGCCCTGGGACTCAAAAGTCCCACTTACTTTAAAGCTTTGTATTTTTGAAAGATAAATCACGAACTCTTTCATTTAAGAGCGTAATGATAAAACTGCGTGGTGAACAGTTCAAAAACATCTTTATTTAGTTATTAATGATGAAAACATGTCCATTGATATATATTACAAGACGTGTTTCAAAATGATGGATAGGAAAATTTAATATGAATATGATGTGAAAAGCTACATTTTACATTGGACCTAAATGACAATTTTTCAAACAAACAATTGAAACATGTTTTGAAAACTCTCTCTCTCTTGCTTGTCAAGAGGGCGCTTTCTCTATTGGTGAATAACATCTGGTCGAATACGACTTTCTTCCTCATCTGAGCTTGCACCCTCATCTACTGCTGCAGCGGCTAATGACAGACGATCAACGTTTGCTAGAGAAGGCAATGGATCTGGTGTAAAGTCTGGGTCGTCTGGGTCCGAGTCAGGTTCCTCATCAGTGCATCTACTGTAATCAGTGGGAATATTGTCTGACAAGTTTTGGGCGTCAGACACATTGAACATTTTAGCTATTCTTTTTTGGCCAGCGCTAGATGTACTTGGCTCGGAAGGTTGAGGAGGATCTTGCCCTATAATCCTGTAAAATGTACAGTTCAGTAAAACCATATTGTTAAACAAGAAATAATTCAATCAAAATGATTTTCAGATTCTAAATATTGATCAAAATACATGAGGTGTTATTGTAAAACTCTTTATCTATATCTAGATCTAGATCTAGCTCATTCACTGGATTATTAATTATTATATTTGGCCCGTGAAGGCAACAAATATCATATGAAACATTTTAATTTAAGATTGCACATAACATTTCAACAAATTAAAAATTAAACATAGAAAATAGCAGAATAATATGCTCCGATTTTACTTCCGGGACTTCTGAGTCCCATCTAAATTTGGGCTTTGATAGACTGGCGGGACTCAGGAGTCCCACACACAAAATCTATCTTCTTAGCTGAAACTATGTAATTACAAAGATAAAATATCAATAACCGAATAAATCCATCTAAAAGGTATGCTAGAAAAAAGTTTGAAATGTATAATGACGTTAGAAGATTTATTTTGAAAATATTTCTCACCTTTCCATTTTGAGTAGTTTTAGATCTAGGCGTCCGCAATGTCAAGTCGTCTATCAACCATGCATTTGCACAGTTAAAAGTCGAAGTGCTGCTAAACCGGAAAGTAAAGAAGGGAATTAACTGTGGATAACAACGAAGCTTAGTGGCGACGCATATTTAGCATCCGGTAGCAAAAATAATTAGGTGGGACTTATAAGTCCCGTCAGTAAAGAAAGGGATAACTGGTATTAATGAGTTTGCTAGTTAGTCGACTTATAAAAAGTAGATACATTAATCTTTTGTTTAATCGTACCGATAGACAACTCTGTGGAGAACAATTGGTTCAAAGAGAAACAGGAGTTACGGTTCTTCGTCGGATCCTTCTTCTCACACAATTTTTAACGAAAATCTAGATGTAGCATAATTTTGTAATGGAGGAAGAATAACTTGACTTTTGTCTTTTCTTATTCGGTAAAAACCAATCGAAAAATAGAAAATTGATAGACAACTCTGTGGGGAACATTTGGTTCAAAGAGAAACAGGAGTTACGGTTCTTTGTCGGATCCTTCTTCTGACGCAATTAAAAAAAAATCTAAGTCTAGCATAATTTTGTATGGGAGAAAGAATAACCTGACTTTTGTCTTTTCTTATTCGATTAAAAAAAAAAAAACATTCTAAAAAAAAGAAAATTGTGGAGCGAGCTTTTGTGTGACTTATTTTCAGTAACAGTATAACAATCAGAAAGTCTATAAATCGTAATTACTGGCGCTAAAAAAAAATTACATTCATATTAAGAATTAAAAAAAAATGTTTTGTTGTTTAGTTTTTAGAACAGAGTTAATTTAGATCTAATTCTCTTACAGACGCGCATACCTGTTTATGTCCCTAAAATAAAGGCGCGTCCTAGAGATAAGACAAAAAGAGTAAATACTTTAACGAAACCTTTTATTTCCTTCCATAATGTTATAACGACTTAAATAAAATTTGCTGCTCAGTAACAGAGTGTATTGGAAAATGTTGCTTTTGTTGTGAGGCCAACGTCTTGGTTACTGTAACACTTAATCTTTTCGTGTTTTCTTTTCAAAAAGTTAAACAAACTACAAAACATGCTACTCTCACACACAAACAAGAAAGGCACCATGTCATAGGCAGCTTGACCATTAAACAGATATTGATGTTCTTTGAATAAGCACGGTTTGAAAATGAGGTCAACGAGGAGTAACAAATGTTTCATATCGGAGAGAAATTAAGTTATTGCCATTGAATCTTTATCGTCCACATAAAGTTTCTAAAACTCTGTTTAGAAGCCAATTTTACTAAAGCTTGAACAACATTTTTGTGCATGGAAGGGGCATTAAAACATCGTTTGAAATCAATATCAGAAGATACAAATGTATTTTGTGAGAACCCGGCAACAGTGTCAGCCCCCACCTTTCATTTTAATTCTTTGACTCAAACTTATTTGAACGAATGTGAACAACACAGGGTATACGTACAAAATGTTCGCCCTTTAGGCTGGAACAAAACAAACAAATTAAAAAAAAAAGCCTATGGGGTGACACCTTTGTTTTTATATTCTATGGTCAAATTTTGTTCAAATAAGTTTTAGTTCGTGCCTGTATACTTGCACTATAGTTACTTCATTTCCTTCAACCCCAATCGCATCTTCAAGATCCTTAAACTTATTAATATGTTTCTGGGAGAGCAATATTTGCATTATTTAAAAAAAAATTCTTTGACTATAATAAAAACTAACACTAACATCGATGTATTAGAGCGATGCTCATACACTCTATAACATTTAACGTACGTGCAGAAATAATATGTTTTGCCGCCAATACTTCCATTCAAGCTGGACAACAATGTAAGCCTCGACCTATCTTTATACTTCTTCGACTATAATAGACACCATCCCGTCAATGACACTAATGTATGAGAGAGAATTCCAACATCGTGCAACATTAATTTAGCTGTAGACATTGCATTTTACAGCCGAGGTTTTTACTGAAGCCTTAAATCTTCACTATTGCCCTTTGACCTGTAATAAACACAACATCACCAATGATCACCTCTGCCTCCCTGCTTGCATGACGAGTTCTCTCATTTTGCTACTGATCACGTGATCTTGTACGTTAGCGGGAAATCCCCGAGTGACGTCAATAATCACTTTGATCGTAAGCGCGTTAGAATCGTGTTTGATTTTTGTATATAGCCAGTCAACATAACGTATTACTTTAACGCATTCTTATTGTTTGCTGTTTTTAGAGATATCCCTGTGACCTGTTGCGAATTTAGCTGATTCATTTTTGAAAACATGTCGTTCAAGTAAGATTGTTTTTACCCCAACTCTAGTTTACCCCAATCAAAACTTAATTTCTTATCAACTTAATAACGTCATCACTTCTTAAAACTTGAATATTTTTTTTTGTTAAATGACCCTCGACATCCTTGGTGATCGCAGAGATTTGGGCCCTCTCTTGTGAGCCAGTGTCGAGATTAGAGCACTGACAGAGAGACTCTGAATATTTAAGGCGAGGTCGTTTACAATTAAACCACGTAACAAGAGAATAATTCTACAACATACATAATTCATTGTTTCTTACCAGGTGCACTCTTTCAAGCTAACGGTTAAGAGTCATTTCAGCACTACTCGATTTATTTTGCCATCTCAAAGTGTTAGATTTATTTTCCTCCTGTTGCACTAGAATTTAACCTTTGGGTTGAATTTAAGTAAAATGATTTCAATGATTACCTTGATGATGTCAGGCCTGGAGTCATCTTGCTTAGCATAACTTGAATCAGCAGCGTGCGAGGATAAATTCAGTTGGAAGGCTGGTGCTATGGCGATCTCAGACCTTCATACCACAGGAGGCTCTAAATTGGAAAATAATCGCCAGATTACAGCTTGATAAAAAATACAAGGCACAATCTTCCTACATGGTACTGTGTTTTTGAGGCGAAGGGGGAAAAAAACAGAAACCAAATCTTTCTCGCGACCTTTTCCACAACTCAGAAGAATCAGTGTAGTCAATACATTCATTCTCTCATCCTAGATAAGTTACAAAGATTAGACTGTATTTTCTTCATTTCCGTCATTTTTCCTCTTCCTATGTTAGTTCTATACATCCTTTATATTCTCGATGATACCAAAACCTGTCTTGATACGAGTCGCATTACTGATAAGTCAAAGACCACGGTCAACACTTTTGGGAAAGTACAATATTATCATATCAATGACTCTCTCTCTTCAGATTAAAACTCCACTACATTGGCGCGCGCACAAATTGAAAATTCAATAAAAAAAAAACAATAAACGGTAGGCTCAACATCAAAATGTTTCGGAAGTTTCTCTGTCGAAGTGAATATCCGAGCACCCTGACACCTATGAAGTGCCGAAAGAGATTTTCCTAACGGTAACAAGTAAGGCACACTGTGGTGATGATGGAAGCCAGAGTTACTTCACAAGCTGTTTTAATCTTTTGAAATACACCAGCAAACAATTTTTCGTTTTTGTCTATCCCTGCAGATGTTTGAATACGCAAAGACTCACTCTGGTAAAGAACTGAGGGATGGGCTGGAGGGATACCCTGGCCTCGAGCTGCCCTACCCGGGGTGGATCAAGTAAGCAGCTGCTTTAAGACATTCATCATTATTAAAAAAATCATAATAATTACTTAGAGACCACTCTTTAATAAGAATGGCAGATTTGTCTTTAGAAATAGAATAAGATAATAATCATTTTCGATACTTGTGTAGCTTGGAAGTCTCACAAGTATAAAAAGACAAGGCGACTGTAACACAGTAGGTAGATTATTTTGTGAAGTTTTCATGCCATGGAAGTATAAAAATACAAGACGACTGTAACATGCTAACACAGCGGGTAGTTTTTTTTCAAGCGTGCATGCCACAGCAGTATGGAAAGAGAAGACGACAGCCCAGGTAGATTATTTTGTGTAGCCTGCACGTCACAAAAGTGTGAGTAGAACATAAAGATGCAACAAAGCTGTCACTTTATTGGGGAACATGAAGATTTCTCGTCATATGTCCCAAGGGCGCCGCGGTGGCGAAACATAGATATCAAATAAGAATATTAATGATTTTGTAAACTTAGTACACGAGCAGATGCTCCAAGTGTCGTGAATAAAGCTAAGATGGAATCGGAGCACTGAAGAAGTAAAAACTGCCGCACAAAGACTTGGAACTTCAGAAGAAAGTGAAACATGTTGGCTCTCTAAAATACAAGGCGTCTCGCGTCCTCTCTAGATGATAAAACAGGCAAAAAGTAGAAGTAGACCTTAACAGAATATCCTGAAGGATTGGTGGGACGAAATCTTGAGAGCAACCAAGCAGACCATGATCACAAATTCTCTGCTTCAGATTTGGCAGCGTCCGAAAAATGAGCAGACCAGGAGTTTTTAGCCCTAAAAATTATGGAAATTAATCTTTATCTATACCTCTAAAGAGTTATTGATATGCACTTTAGTATCACCGATCGTTTCGGAGAATAATCTTTTAAGATAGTCTTCTCCAAGGGCTGAAATTTCTGCTGCTCGTTTCTCACCCCCCCCCCCCCCCCCCAAAAAAAAAAAAAAAANNAAGATTAAAAAAAAGTTTTTGCTTTTTCCAAACTAATTTTCTCACAACTAACAAGTCTTTAGAGGGAAAGGCATAATGTGTAACAGAGACCCCCCCAACTCGATTTGTCTGTATACAATATTCTTTTATAGAACTCAGCGAAATATTCTGACTTATGGACAAACTAATAAAATGACGTCAAAGTAGTTTAAAAAGCCACAGGATCAAATAAAAAAAAAAG
>BLXT01004605.1:1047494-1058496 GCA_019648995.1 Plakobranchus ocellatus
TCTCTCTCTCTCTCTTTCTCTCTCTCTCTCTATTTATATCTCTCGCGCTTTCTCACTCTCTCTCTAAAAATATTAAAGCTATTTTATCATACTTTGATCAGAATGTTTGAACGAAAATTTGCCAAAGAGGAAAGAAGAGAATAAAAACTTTCCCCAGAAGAACAGGCCAAACTAAAACTTGTCTTAGCGCTTTGTTGTAACTTAAAAACACAGAAATGCACCTCCAGGTATTATCTGATTACAGAACAACTGCGCAAATGATTTAGTTTTAAAGGCCTTAAAAACTGAATGTGGAGACGTGTCAGGTTTTTGCTACGACATTTTCATTCTGGCCTGGCAATGATTAAAAATCATCAAAGCTTGGCAGATAAGACTATGTTCTATTTTGTCATTAATTAGACAAAAAGGTATTAAAGGCAACGACTCAGCTGAGGTTGTCGTGTCGGCAGAGTTTGGCAAACAGAAACTATCTCTTCCTACCATCTCGTCGCGGCTTCATTTCGCAGGTAGGTTCATGCACTGGTCTTTGCAAATTTTTAAAAATTTGTTACTAAGAATATTGAAGAAATACTTTTTAATTTTATCACTATCTTAATCTTTGCACTATTCTCACAAGTCATAAATACACGAAATCAAATTTTTTTGGCCTGAATGTAAGAGGAGCCTCAAAGAAAACTGGTGTCCCAAGAGCTCCTTTGGTGTAATTGTGTATCATAGCTATACGAAAAAAAAAAGAAGCAGAATAAAACTACTGCTGCTAGACTACTACTGCAGACAATCCTGCAGCCCACTCCGCTCTCCACTGAACTCTCTTACAATCATGGCTTCAGAACTTACGTTGCAATTTAAGTAAATGATTCAGCTACACCACTTTGAAGTTCAGAGAAACTATTATGCTATGAAAAACCCTTCCAACATTGTCGACGGTTTGAAATAAACAATGGTTAAATCCAAATATTTCAAGTAGCAATGATATAGAAGGGTTTAAATCACGAACTTGTAAAACCAAGTCATTTCTTGAACTTATAGTCAAAGTTAAATCGTGTTGCTATATCTAATTCACAGCAATAATCACACAATTGTTCTCTATCTAATTTCCTTAAAAAGAACCGGGAGAAACAATTAATAGTTTGTGTTTCTAGATTTTGCTGCAGACATTATGCGAAAACTATATGAGTTAAAAACATAATGACAAAGGAAAATTGCATTTGCTTGTAATTTGCACATTGGAAGGAAAACCTATTAGATAAAACTGAAATTATTGAAAAATCTGAATTTGTGTACAATTAAGTGTTCATTTTGTTTGTATCAGTTTACATAAGTTAATGTGCTCCACCCTGAATGAAGGGCAAGAAATCATAGAATAGATCACCTCGGACAGACTCGAATTTCGAGTCAGAGAATAATCAATCCTCACAGACTCGAACCGTCAGTAGGTGAGAAACCACTCGTCACAGATTCGAACCGTCAGTAGGTGAGAAACCACTCCTCACAGATTCGAACCGTCAGTAGGTCAGAAACCACTCGTCACAGATTCGAACCGTCAGTAGGTCAGAAACCACTCCTTACAGATTCGAACCGTCAGTAGGTGAGAAACCACTCCTCACAGATTCGAACCGTCAGTAGGTGAGAAACCACCCCTCACAGATTCGAACCGTCAGTAGGTGAGAAACCACTCCTCACAGATTCGAACCGACAATCAGGGAAGAATCACTGCTGATAGAGTGAAATCATCATGTTGGCTTACAACGGTAACATAAACTTATGTCCAAACCTTTCAAGGAATCTCATTAATAAAAAAGTAATGTAAGAAGAAACGAAATATTTTTAGGTGAACTCACTTTATGGTTCTCCAAAATTTCTTTGGAATTTCCCGAAGGACTTTCTGATTATGATTTCATATATACACATTTGCGATACCAAGGATTAATGAAGAACGCGGAGTTAACAAATTTGTCTGCACCCTTATATTATCAATTAGGACCTAGGAAAGGGGGAGGGGAATGGGGATCGATGTGTTTAGGCTTGAGAGCTATGGTTGGCACAATTTCAACATCCTCAAGGTAATCTATTGAAACATTAAGTAGAGCAGCAATGAATTAAACAATCTATGCAACTCCTATACATTTGTCTTTCAATTAAAAATAGCAAATTTTATTATTCTTTTTCCTATATTTTTCTGTTCTCTTTTATTTCTCAGCGAAATGATTGGCAAAAAAACCATTTTTCCTGCCTCTTTTGGCTTGGTGATTTTGATGGTCTTCATTCACAAGGGAGACACCATTGGTCAAGCTCTACAACTGACGATGAGTCTGTCCAGCAGACCTTTACTGTATCCAACCCTCACTTGTAGTATTGACTTTGACTTTATCTTAATGGATGATGTGGAGTCTCTCAGTATTTCAGGTCCCAGGCCTTACAGTAAGAAAGGAGACCTTGAGGTTCTGGCTTCTATCAGTAAGTGGGACCCCACTCCATTACCTTTGAATGGGTTAGACGATACAGTCGCTAATGTCACCGGATCGTTCAGGGACGGGAAGAAGGAGCTTGTCATTTCTTGGAAATTGCCAATATTCAGATTAAGCCAGGAGTACAGGTGTACATCACAGGGGACTGATATGAATGGGCAGCCGGTCACGACCTTTGAGACAATAACAGTGAACACAGAGGCATCCGACGTAAACGATGCTCGCGATGCGGACGAATTGAATCGTCTAAGCGACAGAATTGATGATTTGGTTGCAAACTCTTCTTTACAAGCAAAAGAAGATTTCCATGCCATTGAGAGTCAAATACAAGATTTAGAATCAAGTTTTGCTTTAAAATTCCAAGATGTTGAGTCCCAGTTTGATAAACAACAAGAATCTATGAACAGAAGTGCAGAAACAGTGGAAAATCTGGACAAGGCTTTGCAAAACATTAGCGAAAAGCTTTTCTATCTGCAGCAATCGGTAACGCAACAACAAACGAATAAAGATCAGGCTGTTTTCAATAGTTTTCTTAAGGCTAGACTTCCTTTCGACTTCTCGACGATTTTTAAAGGTAAAATTTACTTCATAAGCAAGACTATAGCTGATTTTGAGATTGCAGATGCGGCCTCATCCTGTGAACTTTACGGGGGCTACCTTGTCGAAATCGACGACGAAGAAGAATTGAAATTTGTTTCTGATTTTGTGAGCCAAACAGGCAAAGGTGTTCGTTACTTCACGGGTGCTAACGACTTAAACATGGAAGGTTACTTTGAATTTTATCATAGCAAAAAACCCATGCCTTCCTCTTTGTCTTTGTGGAATGAAGGTGAACCCAACAGCATGGTCCTAACCTTGAGATCACCGCTTAATATTGGACTGGGTATACCAATAATCGACAGCTTGGTCGGAGGCGAGGACTGTACTGAGATTCTGGGGAAGCTGAATGACGTCACCTGTGGCTTACCAGGGAAATATGTTTGCGAAAGCCAGTAATGGAAAAGCATTGATTCTTCCTAATAAAAATGTCCTCGTTTCGTCCAAAATATGCAACATCTGATTAATTTTTAATGTGGTTCAACTTTGTTCATTTTTCTGTGAAATGCTTAAAATTAAGAAGGCTTGAGAGCAGAGCAGCCCACGATTTAATTACGTTAAATCATTAAAAAGTTTTATTTAACGTTATCTTAAAAACATTAATACCTTTAAAAAAAAACTGCAATAATGACGAGTTTGAATCTTTTATATTAACACAAATGGAATCATTGGCTTTCTTTAATATATTCTAACTTTTTCTCCGATGTTCGCGTGAAGCATAAAAGAAATTGCAATATTCAGCGAAACTGTCGATTTTGACCTGTCTTTTAACACTTTTAAAAACAAACCAAAAAAAACAAAAAACAAACTGCAATGATGAAGAGTTTGAATATATTAATATTGACATTGGCTTTCTTTGTCATGTTCTAACTTTTCCTCGATGCTTTTTTGAAGCAAATACTCTCCAATTAACTTTCCCCAAAATCTGTTCTGGAAAATCTTATTATCTATTAAAAAAAAATAAACAACTTTAAACAAGAAGGACTTTCAGATTTGTCTTTGTCAAAAGGGAGGCTGTTGACTGAAGGGAAACAAAGAATAAAAGATCACGCAGCAAAGAAACATTTGATCGGACAGGACAGCTGCATGATAGAGGTAACCTGGCTGGTATGAATACAAGAAATAGCAGTACATCAATAATCCTCAGTGAAAAGCTGCCATTTAAATAAATGCTGTATAGTTTAATAAAAGCTGTGATATATTAATTTTCTTGGTTTTTTTAAAGAAAAAGATACGCAGTATATGAAATATCCTTAGAGACAATCTGCATCCAAATGTGTAACATAACCATAGAGACAGGAAAGTGATCCAAAGATAAAAGTGCAACTTGTCAATTACGCACCCTGTCTTATTTAACAACTCATTCAGTGTGAGACGGAGAACCATATCTTTGAAATTAATGAATAAATTAATGAATGAGTGAATTAATAAGCAATAAAACAATAAATTAAAAATAACCAGACACCTTCGGAAAATGGAAAAGAAAATTATGCTGCTCAATAAAAAGACAAATTATTGTTATTGTTTTGTCTTCTGATATTAATCATGACAATAATATTTTTCGTCCTGAAAATCTCCTAAATTAGATAAAATGCATAGAACTACCGATTGCAGCAAAAAAAGTAAACAAAACATGTTGAATAGAATTAGAACAAGAAGGACGCGCTCTTAAAATTTCGAAGCCTCATATTTGTTGTTCTCTTTTTAATTAAAACGTATCGCAAAACGATCTATTGAAAACGGTCGTTCAAAACTTGTAAAGTACGCAATAGCAAGAGGGGAAAAAACTTGATAAACGCTCCGTGAAAAGTCACCCTAGCAAAAAAAAATTTAGAATAGGTCAATCCTTAAATGGATATTACATGTCATTCAATTATGAATCAAACAGACCTAACAAGTTGATTTTGAAACATCCATTAACTAATTCCAGCAACACTTATGCGATAAAGTCTAAATATTAACAGCCTCGTGCACACCTTTCACTCTTCATGGTAATTCCTTCAAACCAGGCCCATGTTTCCTTATGTTGTCTCCATCCCCTTTAATACATATTTCCTTTGCCAATTTTATTTTATTGCCTGAGTGCGACAGTACCATCTTAAACCTCTAAATAAATTCTCTCCTTGTATCTATGTCAAGTAGGCAAAGTACTAATTTATATTGTCCAAATGTAAAAACAACTTCAGCAGAGTAAAAAGAAAACAAAATAGTAAACACAACCACACCAACAAGATTCGCTGAATACCAAGAAGTGAACTCTCAAGAGTGTCAATTCTTAATCTCTAATGATAACAATGAAAAATCAACATCTCACTTATCTTCTTTATAGACATGATAAATTCAATAATTTGAAACGGGAGAGATGTGAAAAGCCGTGAATGAGAACACATCGATGTATTCAAATCTTCATACAGAATTAGGCTGCACCGTTACATTTTATGGTCAGAGGTTTCTTTTTTCTTCTTAAGGGAGACAACTTCATGTTCACAAGAATATCTGTTGACATTTTCCCACTCTCTCTTGCGCTACACCTTTCCCTTACCTTTTCCCTTTACCTTATCTCTTCCCTTTATATGCACGCATGCAAACACTTATGTATACAAATCTTCATACAGAATGACACTGCACAGAACAGCTGCCGATACATTTTAGAGCCTAAACGCTGTAGGAAAAGGAGATAGCTTCGTGTCCTTAATATAATTGCCTGTTGTTAATTTTCCCCAATTTGAAGACCTCCCGTGAAATTCTTTACCTCTCTGCTGCCCTCCATACACATACAGTTTTATCCCTGAGAGCCCAGTACCTGTCTGAAAGTCTGTAAAAGATTTCAAAATTTTTATTTCACTCTTCTTTGACAACAACAACAGCAACAACAAGAACAACAACAACAACAACAACAACAACAACAACAACAACAACAACCCCAACAACAACAACATCATCAACAACAACAATAAAAAAAACCATAACCATAACAAACAACGGGGAGGAATACGTCTGTATTTAATGTTGCGTACGTGATAGTTCGTGTGCTTTATATTCTTGTGAAATTGTACCATAAAAATGTATATGAAATTATGATGTAAAACAAACAAACAAACAAATATATATATATATATATATATATATATATATATATATATATATATATATAATATCTTGTCTTGTAAAACCATTCTAGGAATAGTTTTAACACGATTAAAATAAACAAGTCTTAACTAATGGAGCTATACATTTTCCACTCCTTATAGAAGTGTTTCTGTGCTGTGCCGAAGAATTGAAATAATTTGACCGATATTTCTATATTTAAAAAAATGTAAAACTGTTCTTTATTAGCTGAACTGTGTTTTTTTTTTCAAAACTATGCCCAATGAAGTTAAAAGCTAAAAACTTATCATTCTAAAATTGCGAATGTCATATGAGTGCATGTGATTCTTTGCAAACGATTTCAAAGAGCCTCCCCTGAAAATGCGAAAAAATGTAGATACGTCCTTTTGTTGTGAGGTTGAGAAATTTAATCTATCACGTTGCTAATTTTTTTGTTATTTGCAGACAAATTCACCTTAAAGTCAGTGACCTCTACCTTTTCACAAAAGCAGGTTCATCACTTTCTGTATAAGCGATGCGATTGGAATGAAGTTTAAATTATTTCATATTGAGCGAATCATAAAAAAATGAAGGAGAGTTATTCTGCAGTCGACGGTATCTGAGAGATTTTTTTGTAACATTTGCATAAAACTGTAATGAGTGTAATGGTTTGGAAGAACCTTATTTTTTTAAAAAGGAATTATGTTTGTTGTAAATATTCTTTGCAAAAAAAAAGTTTAAACTTTTTCAACACTTGAAAAACCTAGTTTTAAGACTTGAAAAGATTTTACCTTTTTTCTTAGTGAAAGAAACTCCAACGAATGTTCTTAAAAAAAAAAGGAAAATCCTTTTGATATTGTATTTAGATACAGGCCCTCAGATCCCTAACTACATCTTAACGAGACGAAAATCATACCATTTTCGTCCCAAGAACACTCTCTAAGAAAAGTTATTTTTTAACTGTAGTGGTAACAATAGTTTGGAGTTTTTATTACTTTTGCCATTGTGACAACATAAGTTAGCACTTTGGCCTCTTTGTATAGTTGAGTGGAGAGATTTTAGTTTTAAAATTTTCAGTCACATTTGTAAGATCATGCAAGGGTAACGGCGGCTCGTCTATATGGGCAGGCTGGGCAATGCCCAAACAGATTATCTGGGGCCTAACCAGCATGCAACGACTAAAATAAAGTAGTTGTGGCTTGCCCAAACAAGTTCCTTTACAGCGATTTGTAATTACCAAGGAAAAAGCGAAAGGCACGAGCTGCACCTTTATCAGGTAAAGTATTTTCTAATTCTATTCATCAGACAAGAAGGCAGGGCACGCCCGCAGACACATTCTTTCGCTTTCTCGCCTCATCGTCTCTGTCTGGGGAAATCCCATGACGTAATCACTTTCCGACTCGTCTTTCGCTGCACAGTTAGCGACAACCCTCTGGAATCTGGGAGTAACTTTTTTTGTTTGCAAGCCCTTAAATAATTAAATATTAATGAGGTATGATTGCCACTAAACGTTTCCAAACTTAAGATTCATGCAACCTGGACGCATAATATTCTACTTTTTTATGAGTAATTTTGGTTCACCCACTATAGAATTAATAAAAGAGCCGAGAGGACTAACTTCTATGAATAAAACCAATGAACGCTTCATGTAACAATGACGGCTGGCAACTAGCAGCAAGTTATTATCTTTTTGTTCCATTAGCTTCTCCCAACAAGAGGTTTGGGGTGTGATGAGCGGGCTTGCCCTGTGCCCTGTGAGGGTTGTGGCACTGAAATGTTTATGATCAGAAAGTATATGACTGAAAGAAGGCCATTTTCTTGAGAGCCTAATTCCAGGTTTACATTTACCAGGTATGACTCAATTAGATGACAGTGTGAACCTATTGTGCGGACTAAGAATTCCAATGTCTTTGAGGAGAGTTTGGTGACCTGCATTATTTCCTCATGCAATTTTTTCTTTGTTGAGATTATTATTGAAGCTACTGATCTCCATTTTATTTTAAGGTTTGCCAGTAGTGTTGATCAGAACTTGCAGAAATTGTGCGAAAAGCGCCTGGAAAAAAAATTAGAGATAACGATACTGGGACCTGAACCCCCACCAGGGTAGGTGAGTCAAACCAATGCTCACACCCACGAGCCGCCGTTGTTCAAGGGAGAGACGGGCCGAAAAAAATTACAGGAGATAATGACAAAGATAAGAAAACATGGACCCTGCTTTGATATAAAAGGTAGTGAAAAATGAATGTGCATAGGACACTATTTGAAAGTTTGTAATATTATACCAAGTATTATTGTTGACCATAGCAAATATGTATTGTTCGCAGCTGTTTTCTGAGAGTTATTGATATTCTGCGAATCATTATATCCATGCAAACAGAACAACCTATATTATGCAGCTTCACTTCAAGACCATACTTCATGTTTATTACTACTGTATGATTTGCGAATTTTTCCCCTCGAATTTATAACTATTTGTTTTTAATCTTTGCTTGGAAAAAAACACGGACGAACCAATAAGTCTTCTTTATTCATACATTTTCCCCCTCAAAGATTGATATTTTATTGTAAAGACCGAAAATAAACACTTTCAAAACACGAAGAAGTTTTTATTTTTTTTTGCTCTCTTATTGATTTGTTTGTAGTTTCCGAAGTCCAAAGTTTTGCCTTATTTCCTTGTTTCCCACATCACGCATGATTCCTGCATCACGCTTTCGACTGGTTGAATACAAGAACACAGGTTAAAAATGATTGGTCACTTTTGATTTTTTGAGAGCTAATCATCAAAATAATTTTATAATGCTGCATCATATTTTACTTTCCGAGGCAGGTGTATTAGTAATCAAGGATCTCTCTCTCTCTCTCTCTCTCTCTCTCTCTCTCTCTCTCTCTCTCACTGTAAAAAATATTAAAGCTTTTTTACTATACTTTGATTAGAATGTTTGGACGAAATTGTCAAAGGGAAAATAAGAGAGAATAAAAACCTTCCCTAGAAGAACAAACCATAATGAACCTCGACTTTTACGAACACAGAAATGCATCTCTAGGTCTTATCTGATTACAGAAGCACTGCGCAAATGATTTAGTTTTAAACTCCTTAAAAACTGAATGTAGAGACGTGTCAGATTTTTGTTACGACAGTTTCATTCTGGCCTGGAAATGATTAAAAAACATCTTGGGAGATAAGAGCGTGATTTGTTTAGTCATTAAACAGATGAAAGGGTATTAAAGGCAGGGACTCAGCTGAGGTTGTTGCGTTGGCAAAGTTTGGCAAACAGAGACTATCTCTTCCTACCATCTCGTCGCGGCTTCATTTCGCAGGTAGGTTCATGCACTGGTATTTGCAAGTTTTTAAAAATTTGTTACTAAGAATATTGAAGAAATACTTTTTAATTTTATCACTATCTTAATCTTTGCACTATTCTTACAAGTCATAAATATATGAAATCAAAGTTTTTAGGCTTTGATTTTGAAAAACAAACTTTGCCTAAATGTAAGAGGAGCCTCAGAAAAAATTGGTGTCCCAAGAGCCCCATTGGTGTAACTTTTTGTAAAAAAAATACCAGAACAAAACTCCTGCGCCAAAATATTAGGGACAGTTTGCAGCGGTTTTACTCTCCACTGAACTCTCTTACAATCATAGCTTCGGAACTGACGCTACAGTTAATGTAAATGATTCAGCTACATCACTTTGTGAAGTTCAGAGAAGTTTATGCAATGAAAAATCCTTCCAACATTGTCGAGGGTTTGAAACAAAACGTGGTTCAATCTAAATCTAAATCAATGATGTAGACGGGTTTAAATCACGAGTTTGTAAAAAAAAAAGTAATTTTTTTAAACTTGAAGACAAAGGTAAATTGTGTTGCTATATCTTATTCACAGGAATAATGACACAATTGTTCTCTATCCAATTTCCTTTAAAAAAAACGTGTAGAAACAAATACTTTGTGTTTCTAGATTTTGCTGCAGACATTATGCGAAAGCTGTATGAGTTAAAGACATAATGACAAAGGAAAACTGCATTTGCTCGTAATGTGCACATTGAAAGAAAAACCTATAACATGAAACTGAAACTATTTGTCATGCCGCTTAAGGAGCAACACTTGGTTCATTATCTTCTGTTTAAAAATTAATAAAACGCGATGCGTTACACAATCATATAAATGCAATTCTTAATTTGTGGTTCTAAAAAGATAATTTATCCAAAGATTTGCTGATTTCAAGGAAGTTAAAAGCCAATGCCATATGTTCAGCTCACATTTCATCTGTGATGCTCAGAAACTACTGAAGAACAGCAGGGGGTCTTTTTCAAAGAGCCTGTTCCAAAGTAAACCTCTCATTGAGTTTATGCATCTCTGCATTTAGAAAAAATTTAAACATCTGAGCTTTTGTAGAATAAAGTGTTCATTTTGTTTGTATCAGTTTATTGAAGCTTATGGGCTCCATCTCGAATGAAGGGCAAGAAATCAAAGATTAGATCACTTCTGACAGGATCGAAGTTAGAGTCAGAGAATTATCACTCCTAACAGACTCAAGCCGTCAGTAGGTGAGAAGCCATCTGTTAGGGAAGAATAACTGCTGATAAAGTCAAATCATCGGCTTAGCTCACAAAGGATACCTAAACAAACGTCCAAACCTTTTAGGAATCTAATTAACAAAAAGGTAATGAAAGAAGAAACGAAATACTGTTAGGTGGAGCTCACTTTACGGGGCTTCCCAATCTCTTTGAAATTTCTTGAAGGACTTTCCATTATGATTTCATACACACACATTTGCGATACCAAGTACATATGAAGAGCGTGGAGTTTAATCAATTAAGGTCCAGGAAAAAGAGGGGGTCGGGGTGGGGGGGG
>BLXT01004605.1:1140273-1161930 GCA_019648995.1 Plakobranchus ocellatus
TTTTCATCAATATAAATAGAATAGTTATGTATACCTCGGTGCATCTCCAGAAATCCACGCTTTGTTGACAATTTTCTTGATGTAAGATGTTGTGATGTAATTATTATGTTAATATCAGACACAAACTTATTGTTTCAAAGCAAATTAGCGCTTTATTGGAAAAAACTTTTTTACACTGTAAATTACAACAATGCCCCTGGAACGGTTGGCGATCAATAAAAACATACCCTAATTTGCTAGGACTATTTGCCCTTAACTTTCATGAGGCTGTTTTTAATTAGAGAACAAGAGACAATGAGTAAACTGGATCTCTTTCTAGGTCATTTTATATCTCATGCCCACATTAATTTTTTTTTATTGAAATCTCAATTCTATGACACGCCAATGTCTTAGCTCTATTTTGTTAGATGTCGCTAAAGATTACGAGTTAAAAATGCCTCTGCCCACGATTTTCCGTCATTTTCAAATGTCGTCGATGCAGGAGTAAAAAAAGCCGAAAGTTAAGTCTTCTTTTGTATTTATAACTCCATGCTGAAGACTATGCATCCGTGTGAATTGTCATAATGTACATTGCTTTTTCTCCACTAATCTCTTCCTAACACCATGATGGCCTGACAGGGGCCCTAAAAGCCTGAGATCACCTCATTATACCTTGGATATGCACAAAACCTAATCCTATGTGTTGTTTTATGTCTGCCTCAGATAAAACTTGTTGAGCTTCAGTTCCATCACCGATCTCTAATCAACAACATCAAAGAAATGCAAAACAGGTGAGACCTAACCTTTACACAATCTGATATTGGTAATAGAAAAAAAATTCTGGAACATTCAATACAGACAATGTCTCCTTCTCTTGCTTGGTTGAATGATTTCTACCCATGTATCTTATGAAGTGGCAATTGAATACAAAGTGATACTAAAATGAATGATCTAAAGTTTAAAAAAAAGTCAAAACAAACAAACGCAGAAAAAAAACTCAGTGAAGTACACACACAGTTCTGTTTGATTACAACAAGGTTATAATAAACTATTGTGTAAGATTTTCAAGGTGAAGAAAAAAGTATATTTTTTTATGAAAATGCATCCATTTTAGGCCTGTCGGAAATGGTCCATGGCGCATAATTTGATTATTTAACGAAGAAAAAAGATAGCGTTAAAGAGTACTTACAATTCTTATCTTTCATTGATTTGTTGGAAAGATCTAGTCGCGACCTTTGCTTATGTTCCTAAAATATAAATGCTCGCCCACCTACTAGGTTTGTTGAGTACAGTTTGTCCGCCCATTAGGTTTAGTACCAAGCTACATACTGTCTGCAGCCTCATAGAGAAGGAGAAAAAAATCAACGTGAACTTGAATAATGACGTCAACATACACACTTCGATCACCTAGCTAATCAGCTGTATTTTACTATATATTAAGATCTATTCGGCCATCTCTGTTTCAATCTTATCCCATCATGCTTCACGATGACCTTGACCTTGTCTGCTATATTGCCGCAGGTGGATCATCACAACCAACTCGGTGGCGGGCAGGAACCGGCTGGCTGGAGCCACCATCAGCTTCCCTGGCTTTCAAGTTCAGCTCAGGTGAGACACGTCAGCATTTGGTCAGAAGGTTGGGGAAACGAAGCGGTCCCTTTTTTCTTCTCATACTTTCTTACATACTGCGCGATGGTTGTCTTAAATGTTTTCTCTTTTTTTATCGGAAGCATTTTAAATTCAGGAGGTTAAAAAAGAAGAGAAGCAAAAACCATAACAAAATCAAGGCAAAAAGAAAAGATTGTATATTCTGCACCGAGATTTTCAAACCATCTTGATAATTCTGAAATAAGTAGGATTATAAGTAATTAAATTAACGTTATGATTTCCTATTCTGCAAATTCATTACTTTCTGTGTTCTTTCTATTCTGTTATCTTCGTTCCACTTTCTTTGCGTCATGTCATTTCAGTGCGTTTTAGGGCGTTCAGAATTTTTACTAAAATGTATAGCTTAATATATCCCTCTAATAGTGTATCGTTCCATTGTTTCATCACCCTATGGTATAGATTGATCTACTGTTGCTTACCTTATCTTTACTTCCTTCTTTACAAACCTTTAGTTTCAGATCTAGTATTGATTCAAATCCATCCAGAAATATATGCACTTTTAACAAGTAATGGATTAGGGACCATGGTGTCTGAACTCACCAATTAATAATCTTTATATTTAGAAGCTACTTGTACCTATCTTGTGACCGTTTTCTGCTATTATTGGCGGGCGTGCTCCTTTACTGCATTAAATTGTTTGTAAAACAACAATTGTTTTGTAGGCCTATTTGCAAAAAACACTGCTTTTTAAAAACATGTCCCCGATTAGAACATGTTTGTTTTAGGAGACCACCTACAAATTGAGCTTAACTTTCTTTTTTCATGTTTTATTTTTAGTTTTTTTTTATGTATCTCAGACATGACATTATCAAGCCCAACGAAAAAACAAAACCACTACGAAAAATTAAGATAAATGATGAAGACAGCATTATCAATAACCATACCACCATTACCACCAGCAAATAAAAGGAATCTGAATATCTCACGTCTACCTCNNNCCCCCCCCCCCCCCCCCCCCTCCTCCCCAAAACCCTTCTTCAACTGACCTGTTTACCGCGTCGGCAGGAGATACGACGATATCGTCAACACGGAGTATCAGCAGTTCACACGCATGACCAACTTTGCCAAGATGATGGTGACCAGGCTAGGTCCGAGCAAAAGGTGACCTTGACCAGATCCGAGAAAACGGTGACCAGGCTGGGTCCGAGCAAAAGGTGACCGCGACCAGATCCGAGAAAATGGTGACCAGGCTGGGTCCGAGCAAAAGGTGACCGTGACCAGATCCTGGAAAATGGTGATCAGGCTGGGTCCGACCAAAAGGTTACCGTGACCAGATCCGAGAAAATGGTGACCAGGCTGGGTCCGAGAAAAAGATGATCGTCCCAGATCGTAGAAAATGGTGACCAGGCTAGGTCCATCTTAGAAAATAGTGACCAGACTAGATCAAGCCCAGAATAGGTGATGGTGATCAGCCCTAGCAAAAAGTTGCAGTTACTGGCTCCCAGAGAAAGACGACGGTTACTGGTTCTCAGAGAAAGGTGACGGTTACTGGTCCTCTAAGAAAGATGAAGGTTACTGACGGTTACTGGTTTTCAGAGAAAGATGACGGTTACTGGTTCTCGGAGAAAGGTGACGGTTACTGGTTCTACGGAGAAAGATGACGGTTACTGGTTCCCAGAGAAAGATGGCGGTTACTGGTTCTCAAAGAAAGATGACCGTTAGTGACGGTTACTGGTTCTCAGAGAAAGATGACGGTTACTGGTTCTCGGAGAAAGATGACGGTTACTGGTTCCCAGAGAAAGATGGCGGTTACTGGTTCTCGGAGAAATATGACGGTTACTGGTTCCCAGAGAAAGATGGCGGTTACTGGTTCTCGGAGAAAGATGACGGTTACTGGTTCTTAAAGAAAGATGACGGCTACTGACGGTAACTGGTTCTCAAAGAAAGATGACCGTTAGTGGCAGTTACTGGTTGTCAGAAAAAGATGACGGTAATTGGTTCTTAAAGAAAGATGACGGTTACTGACGGTAACTGGTTCCCGGATACAGATGACGGTTACTGGTTCTCGGAGAAAGATGACGGTTACTAGTTCTTAAAGAAAGATGACGGTTAATGACGGTAACTTGTTCCCGGATAAAGACGACGGTTGCTGGTTCCCAGATAAAGATGACGGTTACTAGTTAGTGGATAAAGATGACGATAACCCGTCCCAGCAAAAAGTGACCGCAAGTGGTTCCGAACAAGAGTAAAAGTGATACTGTCTCGTTCCCAACAAAAGAAAGTGACAATTACTAGGCCTAAATTAAAGGTGTTGGTTACTGGTTCCCAGCAAAAGGTTTCGGTTACTGGGTTCTAGCAAAAGGTGACGGTTACTGGGTCCTAGCAAAAGGTGTCGGTTACTGGGTCCTAGCAAAAGGTGTCGTTTACTGGGTCCTTGCAAAAGGTATCGGTTATTGGTTCCCAGCAAAAGGTGACGGTTACTGGGTCCTAGCAAAAGGTGACGGTTACTGGGTTCTAGCAAAAGGTGACGGTTACTGGTTCCTAGCAAAAGGTGTCGGTTACTGGGTCCTAGAAAAGGTGACGGTTACTGGGTTCTAGCAAAAGGTATCGGTTATTGGTTCCTAGCAAAAGGTATCGGCTATTGGTTCCCAGCAAAAGGTGGCGGTTACTGCTAGCAAAAGGTGTCGGTTACTGGGTTCTAGCAAAAGGTGACGGTTACTGGGTTCTAGCAAAAGATGACGGTTACTGGGTCCTTGCAAAATGTATCGGTTACTGGGTCCTAGCAAAAGGTGACGGTTACTGGGTCCTAGCAAAAGGTGACGGTTACTGGGTTCTAGCAAAAGGTGACGGTAACTGGGTTCTTGCAAAAGGTATCGGTTACTGGGTCCTAGCAAAAGGTGACGGTTACTGGGTCCTTGCAAAAGGTATCGGTTATTGGTTCCCAGCAAAAGGTGACGGTTTCTGCGTCCTAGCAAAAGATAGTGAGATTGGGTCGCAACAAGAAATCATAGTGTCTAGTCGCCAGCAAGTCTAGAAAACGTGACGGCTTCTAGTTGATAAAAAAAATTATGAGAGCACCTAGGAAAATTCAACAACTGGATGTATTAGGATCCCAGTGCGAGGTAACGATTCTCTTTTGCATAGAGAGTTGGTGTGATCAACGCATAAAAAATGGCCATGTCTATAAATTAGCCAAAACCAAAGTTTATATGTAACATGAAACCAGTTAAGGCATCAAAGAAAGAACATTGAAAGCAGATACTCTTGAGCCCCCGCAAGAAAAGACCATGAGACAGTCACTGTGAGTCGCGATGTCTGAGGACCAGCAAAGGCGAAATTGCCCAACAGATGATCACAATACTGTCAACATTTACGCTAAGCAATACCACTCATAATAATATTGTGTTTTGTATCTACTCTTTGTGACCAAACACTTTTGAAATATCGAAATGCTGTGATATGTTAAACATGCTAAGCATACTTCAAGACAATGAGCCTCTCTTTTCTATTTTTTGGATTGAAGCATACCTTTTATTTGACCTCGCATATCATAAGGCTTGAATTCTTGTTTACAATATAAATTGTTATTTTTTTCATGTGCATTTGCATTTCTTTTATCATCAAATATCCTTAATGTATCTATCTATCTATCTATCTATCTATCTATCTATCTATCTATCTATCTATCTATCTATCTATCTATCTATCTATCTATCCATCCACAATAAAGTTTAAATATATTCACGTTAGAGACTAATAATCATGTTATGGACGGTTTTTTGTGAAGAATTGTGATTCTTTTTACCGTCTTTCATGCCTACTCGCATTTGCCTGTGGTAACAGAATAAAGCCCGATATTAAAGTGCTGCCCCAATGCTACTATTCAACTTTGTATGCCAACAAGCTACCATATCACTGTTAAGTCCTGATCAACATTGTTTACATATGGTTATATGTATGCGTGTTGATAGGGTGGAATACTAATGTCCACTGTAAAACTTTGTTACTTATTTTTTTTTATGAAATTGTAAAAGAAAAATTGGAATATTTTTATGTTGGTGCCATCATATGCTTTCTTACGCCTGATATCAACAAGGAGGCCTAGTCAATAGGCTTTTAATATGATTCAATTATATTCTTATGAAATTGTTGTATGCTTCTCTCCCTCTCCCCCCACCCTCTCTCTCTCTCTCTCTCTCTCTCTCTCTCTCTCTTTCTCTCTCCCTCCCTCTCTCTCTCTTTCCCTCTCTCTCTTTCTCTCTCTCTCCCTCTCTTTCCCGCTCTCTCTGTCCCCACCCCTTCCGCTGTCTCTTTTTCTCTTTTTTTTAAAAAAATCATTGATGCAAATTAGAAAAAATATATTGAAATTTGTTGAAGATATAACTCTTGTGTTTTTGGGCAAAATTTTTAGTCCTCATACTTTACACTTTGTATAGTAAATGAGGATTAAAAGAAAAACTATACAACTTTAAGTAGGTCTATAAATTGAAATGTTTCCGCTATCAAAATGTCCTTAAATGAAATGGACTATGTTTTTTATTACAAGAGTCCAGATATTTTTTTTTCGACTCAAGATTCATGATACATGTATAAGACGGGGAAAAAATCGTCCATTTCCGATCGGCTGTTTAAAAAATCGAATCTTACAAATCATACATCTGCGAAAAAAAAAGTATTCATTCAAAGCTAATATCTATAATATGATTTCAAAGAAGAAAATATCTCTAGAGCTAGACTGTGCTGCATTTTGTTTAGAAATTGCTTTGAACAGAAGCTTGGAAAAACATTTTTTTTTTTAAGGCGTACAAACGAATATGAATACAAACCCATTCGGTATAATTCCAGTCAAAATCCACCCATTTTCTTACAAAGGAACGAAATCCAATGAATTTAGCGTGCTATAAACTATTTCCGATTTTTTATATTTTTTTTTTATCTCGAAGGTTAGAAAGAATTTTTAAATCTTATTTCTAGAAATGAGCACGCCATGGTGCCTAGACCTACTTGTACCGCCCTAGATCTCTAGCTTGGCCGCCCTTCTTATGTGTTTTGTTAGGGGACAATAAATAGATTTGTTTTCTCTACTTATTTTAAAACATTTCTCATTGAGCCTATTTTTGCGAATAAAACCAGAAAACTGTTATTTTCTTTTGTTTGTTGTTTGTTTGCTATAGTTGTTAAAGGTATTACTGCATAGTCCAATGTAATCACACACACACACACACACACACACAAACGAGTGAACATAAACAAGTTCAGTTAGTTTCACGCTGCGCACAATGATTCATCATCATCATCATCATCATCATCATCACCATCATCATTATCACCTGCAAAATTCTGGACTAAGAATTTTATTCTAACTATATATATAAGCAAAAATCAAAACTATTGAATATAATTATGCTATCAGAGTTTTGTGCTCTTAGGTAGTCCAAAAAAGCTGAGAAATTGTCAAATCACAATCAACATGCACGCATCATGTTTCACACTTTGTCATTAACCTAATCCTGAACTATCCAGGGACCTGCCTTTGACAACTTTGGCGAGGGCCAGAAAGACTGAGATACTATTGTTATTGGGCCATTGCTGGATCGATTAATAAATTTGTTTTTAACTTTGTAGAAACATTTCTCTACCAACGATATTTTTTCGTCGGTGCGCGCAAAAAGAGTATGGTTCAGTTTTTGCGTATAGTTCATCATAATATCAAGCTTTCAGGTTTTCGACACAGACTCAAAATCGCAATTGAAAGCTTCATGCAAGTATCAGGGAAGTTCCGCTATCCACTGTGCCACCAAGCTCTATAGGGAGTGGAAGAACCCTTGAAGATTTCTAATCTGATACCTTTTGATTTTGTAATAGTTCCCTGAGCTTTCGTCAATAATTATAACACAAATCATAGCCAAAACAAACATGGTGAAAATTTCACAGTGAGATTTAAATACTGAAATAGCTTGCCCTTTAAAACCATCCTAACTTATTATTTTGGTTTTATTACACAGTTTTTATGACATCAAGCGACAGAGAAACCTACACTTTTCCAACTGGCAAAGTAAGTTAGGAAATTTTAATTACGTTTCAAAAAAATTATTTTTGAGTTTTTGGACATTGACTTTTCAAGTTGGTAAGTTTGTAGGGTTGCAAAAAAGATTGTGTTACAAAGAGACCTTTTAACAATTATGATATTTTAAGCACTCGCTTCACCACAGCCCGTCGCCAATCGGTGGGTAGAACTAAAGGTGGATGTCTTACCTAAAACTCCTGAAGGTTTTATGCTAAAATGTTTCATCACTTGAAAAAAAAAATATATATACACACACAAACAAATATGCTTATACTTTTTTATTTTTTTTTCAAATTGACACTACCATGTTTTCAGCATGGGCTATAAGTGATTTTTCTCTTCATACTGCTGTGTTACAGAAACAATCAAAACACATTTTTTAAATTGTTTCGTTTTTCGAGAATCGTTAAAAAATTTTTTTGTCTCAACAAAATTATTGAAGAAATATTCAGGAAATTTTGAATTAGTCTCTACATCTATACGTGGCACTCAACAAAATTGCGATACAAACAATGCATTGCTTCTTCTCCTTCCCCAAATCAACATGCTATCACTCTCACAATTTCACCTTCCCAAATATTACATTTTTATATCTCTTTATTCATTTTATTTTATTTTATCTTATTTTATTTTATTTTTATTGTATTTTATTTTGTTTTATTTTATTTTATTTTATTTTATTTTATTTTATTTTATTTTATTTTATTATTGCAAAATAACACCACCCGGAGAGTTTCGAATCAAGAAACTACTTTACTGATAGTCATAATATGCCAAATCCAATGCAACAAGTTTTAATCGTCGCAAATAAATAATTTTGAGAATATTTTTGGTTATTGGTCTCTCTTTGGTCTTATACTTTTTGCACATTTGTGCCTCTCCCTCATCGTGAGAAGATGGTAATGCGCTTGTTGTTAGGCCTAATGTTGATACAATTATTGTTTTTAAACTGATGAAGCCAATAAAGGCGAAACGTTTTAATGGACTATTGCTTTGTTGTATTATTATTATTATTATTGTTAATGTTATTATTATTATTATTATTATTATTATTATTATTATTATTATTATTATTACAATTATTATTATTATCGTCTGCATTTTGATACACTTAAGCGAGAACGGTTGGTTCAGGCTTGAAGGGAGGCTACTAAGAAAAAACATGTTACACTACAGACTGGACGAAACTGTCATTCTGCTCAACACGAATTCTAAACAAAACTGTCGAAGCCGAAAAACTAAGCTTGAGATCTAGAATGTAGATCTACATATAGATCTAGATCTAGATCCATCATCTTGGTTAGATATACAAATCTAATTCTAGTTTCCACAATCACTTTAGTGTGTATAATAATGCTTATTACATGATCCAAATAGGATACTTAAAATATACTTATGGAATGTCTGAACTACAAGAGAAACGTTGTAATCTAGATCTAGATCTAGATCTAGATCTCCACGATTCTCGATTCTTTTTCCAACTAGATCTAGATCTAGCACTTGGAGTCTGTTGAATCTACATTGAATATTGTTGTAGTTCCCTAAAGAATAATCTTATTATACATGGATCTACATCTCTAGAAGTCCTGTCGTAAGGTTTAAAAAATGAGCTTAAGTTCAAGAAATTTTCTACGCCTTCTCTGGGTTTATTACAAACAGTGCCATATACTGACCACAAAAAGGTTCCGCTATAAACCAAAATGGGTAAGACCACGTGAAACAGTCACTTTGTTTTCTTAAAGTGATCACAGTTTGGTTGAGATATGCAATAAATTGTAAAGAGTTTATTGTCTGTGGCTTAAAATTACAACAAAAAAAAAACAAAAAGGAAAAACCTGTAGAGGACAAAAAAATGAAAGAAGCTTTGGCGCTTTTTCGTTTGTTCCCACCCCGACTTTTTATATAGGCCTAGGTTCTAGCTATATTATTCGATCAGGCTCTATTTCCTAATCCATCGACGAAATGAAGAGGTCGCAGGTCAAGTTATAGTGAAAATATTATTATTTTCACACAAAATCTACACACTTTGACACTTTTTTCGTTTGCTCCTATCGGATAATATAGCTAGAATCTAGGCCTAGATCTATATAAAAAGTTGGGGTGGGAACAAACGAAAAAGCACCGAAGCTTTTTCAAAATCACATTTGATTGATAATTTCAACTATCAAAATATTTTTTAAAATTTCATCCATTCTTCCTTTGTTTACCCCCAACTGACATTTTCACCGCACAATAAGCGGTATTTTTTCATTTGTTCCCATCCCAATTTTTTATATAGCCATATTATCCATCTAGCTCTATCTCCATAAGCTGTCGACAAAATGAAGAGGTTGCAGGCCAAGTTATGATGAAAATAGTTCAATTTTCACACAAAATCTACAGGCTTTTTCGTTTGTTTCTATGGAATACCAAGCTATTTAAAAAGTGGGGGGTGGGAACAAACGAAAAAGCACCCAATAAACTTGCATTCATTTAGGAATTGTTTGACAGGTTGTTTTTTTTTTTCATTCAAAGGAGAAACTTAAGATTCATTTCAGTTTTTAAAAGTATTCATAATTTTTTTTTTTAATTTTAAATTAAAAAAAAATATACATATCATCAGAATAAAACCAAAGGTCATACAAGAAAATGCTTCCTTGAGGATGTCTTGCCATTTTTAAACTTGTAACCTTATTTAATTACAACACAATTTTTACCTGAACTGAAAACTTGGTTTTTTTTTTTAGAAATAAAAATTCTGGGTTTGAACTTACAAATCGTTTTACTCATTTCATACTGAAACAAACATCTCATTTCTCAGGCATATAATGAGAAGCCTTTAAAGAACTGTGAACAAGCCCTGGGAAATTTTGATGCCTTCTACAAGCCGTTTTACAGGAAAGATTGGCCATCGATCCGAGTCTCTCTCCTATCCCTACCCAAACATTGTGCAGCTGTGAACAAATACGGGAATGTTGAGAAAATACAAGAACAGCTTTGTGACATAGGGGCAGAGGACTTTCTGCTGAGTGCAGACGTTTCTGTTCAGAATGAGGCCATGTCAGATACATCAGTAAATGGTCCAAAACAGAACGCCACAGTGCCTGAAAGTTCTTCGGTGAACTTTCATACTCAGCTTGCAAATGAGGAAGCTGTCGATGCGGAAGGATTGGACATGTCACAAAGAAACTTACTTGAAGATGGTTTTGGAGCTGACCAGCATTCGAATGATGATCTCAACATGTTTGTGCCTACAGAAAAGGTTTACTCGGAGAGAGATTTACTCCTTAGAGAGGAGATAAGCCTGAATTCATTTGAATCTAGAGAAATTAGTCTGAGTGTGCTTCCTGCAGACCCTCTGAACTTTTCTCCAGATGTGGGTGCTTTTGTGTTCCAGCAAGGAGACGTCTCCAGATTTCCCTCACCCAAACCTCACCATGGCTGCTTAGGTAGAGAAAAAACTTTTTTAAATTGCTTTGGTAAAAGGAAAACAAAAATGGTCTAAGGCTTTAAAAATATGCATTATGATAATTTTTTACTTACTTTTTTTCTCTTAAACTGTTTATGTTTGTATAGGAAATGTACTGAATTATCCTCCTGGCAGCTCATGCAACATTGTTTTTTTTCATATGTCTTGAGATCAATCCTAATAGAGTCAATATTTTGGCGGAGCACTTTTAAGGAAAAAGATTTATAAATAAGTGTGTGGTTTTTTTTCCTCTATGTATATAAAATGTATATATTTTAATTTTTTGGCATAGGCACAAGTATCAATTTTTGACTATTCAAAGGCTCAGTCAAAGAATCCAGTTTCAAAAAAATGTGAAAACACAACTCATAAGTTATTTTGGACTTTTTTTTAGTACAAAGTCCTGATTTAATTTTCCAGGCTTCATTTTTTTTCTCTTCAACTTCAAGTCAGGGCATAGAAGTTTTTGATAGAAGGCTTGATATAGTAAAATTGTTTTTACTTTTGTTAACTTTGAAACTATGCTCCGATTCTATCTAATCCTCGATTTGTTACTGCAAGTTTTGTTGCAAGCTTTAAACTGAAATAAAATAGGTCTTTTTTTTTTTTTTTGTTTTAATTTTGTAATTTTTTTATTTTTCAGGTGCCTCATCAGTCATGAACTTCAGTAATCATGCTTTGCCTTTTATTTCCTTCCTTTTATGCTATTAAAAAGTCAACTTTGTTAAGGACATTGTTCTNNNNGGTTTGGTTTTGTTTTTACAGAGCTCTTTATCTCTTTGATTTATATTGAAATTAAAATTGATTTTTGTCTAACTCAGTGTTTTATGTGCTGTTTAGTTTAAGTAGTTTTGATTTAACATTCTGTGGAAATCAAATAGAATTGAGCTGGAATAACCAAAGGGTTTTAAAGCACAGTTTGAAAGCTAAAGGTGATTGCAAATTTCTGGGCCATTTGGGCTTGTCTGAGGACCACTAGTTCTCTTCGTACAAATGAAATGCATTTTAAAAAAGATTATTTAATTTGTAAGGATTTCTTTCTTTCTGCAAGGCTATTATCTAATGGATGCTGCATCTGTGTTGCCTGTGCTTGCCCTGGATGTCCAGCCAGACGACAGAGTGCTGGACCTGTGTGCTGCTCCGGGTGGAAAATCTTATCTCATACTCCAGGCGTTAGATCTGCATGGGGGTTTGTATATTATAAAGGTTGCTTTAATTTCGGTAAACAGCTGGCCATTCAGATTTTCAATCACACAAATTTTATTCCCATTTTTCGAAAAGATGATACATTCAGCTTTTATTAAACATACTAGTTCTATTAGGTATTTTTAAGGTAAAAAATCTCAAAGTGGCAAAATTTATTTTAAAAAATATTCATTACAAACAAAGAATTAGCTGATTCTTTTGCTGGTGCTCAGTAATTCTTAGAATGAAAACCAATTTTCAGTCATAGAGGATCTAGCTATCATGAAATTTAAAGCAGTTATAGCGTAACAAAATTCGAAAAATTTGATTGCAGTTATTTTGCTACAAAAGGTTATACACCAGTTTTCTCCCTCTCTCTACTTCTCTAACTATCTTTGATTTCTGCAAGTTTTTTCTCTGCCTTTTTTTTGGTCATTTTTTTTTTGCGTGCATGTGTTTCAGGCGGCAAACTCCACTGTAATGATGTGGCCCAGGCTCGTATCTCTCGCCTCAAGAATGTGCTGAGGCTTCATTTCCCTCAAGATATAAGCGAGCGGGTCACCATCACAAAAATGAATGGGACCTCAACATTTCCAACTATTTATAACAAAGTAAGCAATCTAGGAAGATGCATGACAAGTCAGTTTAATTTCCTCCATTGCCGTCCAAAAAGAAAAAAAAATCCTAATATGTTTTAAAAATATTTAGTGGAACATGAACCATAAATGATGTTGCATTTTGAGCGAAAAGCTTGAGCATTTGACCAGACTCATGAACAGTCTTTAGATCAGTGATTATCTGGTGTTTGTAAGTTCCAATTTAAGATGTGATAGCATCTCTAGATAAGTTTTTGTTTAGAGCTCGTGAATAAATCCCTTTGTTGAAATGCTGAAAGATCTTTCCCAAAATTCTCAACTTTCAATCAAGAAATATTTTTCATTACTGTTTACATTGCATCCAGTTCGTAACAAGAAGTGAACTGGATTCTTTTTATTTTTTTATTCCCTCAGGTGCTTGTAGATGTTCCTTGCAATGCTGATCGCCACGCTGTCACGGAGGATGAGAACAATCTCTTCAAAATCTCGAGAACAAAGGAGCGTCTAGGGTTGACTCAAATACAAAAAAATCTCCTCATGTGAGTGACTCTGTTGATCAAATAACAATATGACAACCAAGTTCTCTGCGCCAATGAAATACAGAGCATATTTTGTTATATATGAGAAATTCATTTAATCATTTCAGGTCATTGTAATACTTTTTCTGTTTATACTTTTGGTAAAAGTTAAACTATGCGAGTATGAAACATTTGAAGTACCCCGGAATAATTTAAAGATTGGATTTAATATTACATTCACATTAATTTTCTATGACACTATTTAGGCTCAAGTTTATTCAGTGAGGTTATCTTATTGACCATCTTGATCTTTATCTCACAGCCTACTGGCCTGTTTTGAGCTTTGTTTGATAATAATGAGATGATACAAGTCCTTCACAAAATTGTTTGAATGGAAACTAACTAAGGCTACAGAATTCTATCATGAACACTATATTGCTGAAAAGAGCAAATTCTTTTTTGGAGAGACTTTGTGCAAACTATAAATCGCTTAGTTCAACTACCTGACATATCTACAGTACTCTTCTCTGATTTTGCTAGTGACATTCTGTCTACAGTAATCTCTGTCAGTAAATATAAAGTTTCACAACAGTTTTCACAGCATTGACAGAGTAAAATATAATTCTTTTAAAAATTCACTCGTGGCTCAGACATATATATATATATATATATATATATATATATATATGTATATATTCAGTAGATCTACTTGTCCATTGCAGTGCACCAGTAGCTCTTCATGTTGTAAAAGAGATTCTACCATATGGCACCAGCTTGGTTGATGTCTTTGATCTGCAATTCTCAAGATCAATAGAATAGCAGACTTATAGATTTTTTTGTTTCATTTTAGTTTTCTCCTAAAATGCTAATACATTCAACCTTGCTTATTTCCAATACTAAGAGGGAAAATGGGCAAAAAATAATTTTTTTATATATCCAATTAAATAATCTCTTTCATTTGATTCACCTCTACAAAAATAGTTTGGTCAGTTGAAAGTGAAAATGTGCTTTATGTCATAGTTCATAAGTATAAAGAATGTACCTTTCTGACTGTCTGTTGATGTGATCATAGTTTAAATTGAAACTCATTTTCACAATGCAGGTGTATTTTCTGACCAGTCCACATTTAAAAAAACCCCACTATCTCCTGTTTCAGATCGGCTATTAAATCCTGTGTGCCAGGGGGGACAATCGTGTACTCAACCTGCACTCTGTCGCCAGCCCAGAACGATGGTGTGATACAAGCAGTTGCTGAAGAATTGTGGGAAACTTCAGAGGTGAGAGATGCTCAGTAGAGGAGCAGCTTGTGAACTTGAAGAAACAAATAATTTTTTAAGATAATATTCAAAGCAAGAATTTTTCATTGTTAGTCTTGATCAATACTCTCTGCTCCTGTTTGTAGATTCTACTGTTGAGTAGCCTTAGTTGTGACATCACCAAATCAACTGTTTTTTGAGTTTAAACTGGTATTCAGGATTGTCTATAAAATGTTGGTTTTCCTCTTGAGAGATTTTGATCCAAGGCTCTGTGGTAAACATAGTAGACTGCTGATAAGTCAGTGTCTTTGGGGGACCAAAAACCATATCAGCTTATTATTACATCCACTTTTCCTTTGCATCTTTTTTACATTTTGGCAAAAGAAGTTGAAAATATTGTAGAAGTATTTAGAACAATCTGTTTAAAAAAAAAAAAAAAAAAACTCACGCAAGTTCAACTGTGGTAAATTCAACTATAATTTGTATATGTGGGTCTGTTGAGGCTTAGCCGTTATTTTTAATTCAGGCTTGCAGAATTTAACATCTCTCAGGCCCCCTTACTTTCAGAGATATGAATTTTCATAACAGAATTCCTTCTGTATATCAATCTTCATTTTGAAAAGTTAAAATACCAATGTATGATATGTCTTGAGACTGATCTCAGTGTGTCAAATGTCACATATATAAAACATTTGAAATCATTTATTCAGCTAGAAATAACACTTACTGTTGTAAAAACCAAGAGGTAAAATTTGGCCTCTATGCCAAGCTATTGGGATTCATACTTCCTGACAAAAGTGGTGAAAAGAAGAGAATTCATCTGACTGGGCAGAACTGGTGTTGAAACACATTAGCAGTTCTCACCAGAGAGAGCATTAGAATATCACAATCATGGAAAATCATGATTCTACTAGTTTCAATTGTTTCAAGGGAAATGTTTTTCCCCAATTTATAGAGACAACACTTTAGTTCTTTGCCAGTTATTCAGTATTATAATTATAATGGGTAGAGTCACCTGAAAAAGAGATATCAATTTTATATTAATTTTTTTTTTAAGACCTGTTAATCAATGGCTAATTTTGTCAGCAAACCATCTCATTTTCTGATGGCAAAACACAGCTTCAATTGTATTCATTGCAAAATGTTACTATTTCTCCTTTCAATTCATTTCAGATTGAGATTGCCGTGCAAGATTTGAACCCCCTGCGACACAGCTTGAGCCGCACATTCAGGTTTCATGACCGCTCACAGTATGGACTGACCGTTCTGCCTACCCTTCTCAACAACTTTGGTCCATCATATGTGTCCAAACTGAGGCGCTTAAAGTGATGGATGGGCATCTAAATGCATTTGGTTTTACTTTCATGTTTTGGAAATGATTGAATGTTTTTTGTATGGTTTTGTAGAATTCCTGATGACTTTTGTATTAAAAGCTATTCATGAATGTGAAAATGAAATTTAAAAAAAGGATATATATATACAAAAGTGCAATGAAATCTGGGTTTTGCTTTGCCTGTATTTTCCTTTTTTGCTTTCTCTTGCATTTCCTTTGACTTCTACACAAGGACAAAGAGAGAGAGAGAGAGAGAGAGAGAAAAACAAACAGACAGATGGAAGAAGAGATAAGACAGAGAACTATGCATATGCACACACATTAGTAAAATTCATTTCATATCATGTCAGTCAGTATTTGATCATTATGATAAGCATTAGTTCAGCCATTATCAACATCAATAACTGTCACAATATTTGCTACCCAAATGCTTCAATCAAGCTCACCTGTACTTCTTTATTTTGTGACATGTGGTTTATTTCTCATTAGAGATGCATAAAAGGGCAAAGTTCACTGAATGTTGAGCACTTGAGCTTAACACAACAGAAATTCAGGCTCTATCTAAAGCACTATAAATCTGAAGGGGCCAGACCCCATCCTGTGAATAAGAAGCTGAGTTCTTGAATTTTTAACATGTAGCTTCTACTGTACAGTGATCTCGAGTTTTTAGGCCCTTCTCAAGAATATGAAGTTAGTCTTTCGAACTGGCATAATTTAGCAAAACCTGACTGCAAAAAAGTTACACAAAGTCAAAAAAGCCTAAAGGTGCTGGTAAAAAAAAAACTTGAAATCTAACACTCATTCTTCTCTCTCTCTCATTTTTAGTCGCATAGAATAGTAAAATCCAACTCTTATTTTCATAACTAGCACCAACGTCTTATCCCTCTCACCTCCACTGCACCCTTCTCCGCCATTTTGCCATGCGCGATGGTGAATGTCAGTAAATGATTAAGACAAATCTTTTTGCAGATTGTGCCCACCATATTTAAAAGAGATACAAATTCGCGTCGGACAGTTATGTTCATATCTTAAAAGGCCCGTAAACTCCTAAAGATGTACGGAAAACTGTTAACTCCACTTGAGTAGTGATACTCTTTATGAGTGTCATTGTTGGTAAATCCACCCAAAGCCTGCAGAAATATTTCTGGTGCGGGTTCAATTCACTATATCAACGCTCTGACCTCTGGGAGGCATACAAGCCTGTCATCACATAGCACTGAACCTACATGTGCGAAATAAATGTATTCCAATATTTTCATAAGGAATGTTTAAAACCAAGCTATTGGCGTGTTTGCCACTGAAGTTTCCATCCTAAATAAATGAGGAGAGAAGTGCATTTAATAGTGGACACAATCTTGAATACGCAAATACCTAGAACGTTTTGGGTTTCTACACTTCTATAGTCCTTCAAATACACAGGCTGCCAAACTTGTAGTTTTGTCCTCTATTATTCTCATGACTTGTTATGTTCATATTTCATAGTGCGCGCTTCATCCCGGCCCGCCATTCTTTCCTCTAACCCGCCCCCTCACAATCCTCTCGGTATACTTTAAACTCTACTGGTGCTCTTTCTATCAACCTTTCTACTCTCTCTCTCTCTCTCTCTCTCTCTCTCTCTCTCTCTCTCTCTCTCTCCCTCCCTCTCTCTCCCTCTCTCTCTGTCTCCCTTTCTCTCTAGCTCTCCTTTCTTTTCCCCCTCTCTCACTCTCCGTTCTCTTTCCTCTCTTTTCTTTTGAATTCCTTCGCTGTTCTTTTTTGTTTTAGCTTTCTTTGCTGCCCTATACTAATTTTCTATCGCCTCTCCTTGATCAACCTTCTGCCCTTTTCAATCAGTCTCACTTTCCTTATCTCTCTCTCTCTCTCTCTCTCTCTCTCTCTCTCTCTCCCCCCCTCCCTCTCCTTCTCAGTATATTATGTGTGTGTATATATATATACATTTATATGCACATACATACTTCACAGCGTGAGGTTGAAAAAGGATAAAGCCATTGGTAGGCTAAGAAGTAATGTGTAGTAAAAATACAGACGCTTTCTGAACCTTTTGATTTAAAAAAAAAAAAAAAAGATATATGTTTACTGTATGATATCGTGGTTGTTCAGCTCATTTAAAAATGTATAATTTACTAAAGGATCTAAATTCCAAAAATCTCATAATTGTTAACGACACAGTATAAGTCTTATCAAAATTGATCCGGTTATAGTTGTTTGCACATGACATTAGAGTTGTTTGACAAATTTTCAAAAATTTGCAAAACCTTTAGGGGAGAGGAGATAAATAGGAGGGGGTGAGATAGTGAATTAGCAGGATGAAAGACAGAGAGAGCGTAAGGGAAAGAAGAGAGAGAGTGTGTGTGTAAGGGAAACAAAAGAGAGACAGAGAAACGAATAATATCTCCAGCCTCGTTCAGTTGTGTAAACTCTCTCATTTGAAACGCCCTCACTTTTCTAAATTTCAAAAAGCCAACAGGCCTAATCGAACTGTCCCAGCGCAGCTCGGTTGTTGGCCTAGTCTTAGAGAGCAGCTTACTGTTGTATCAAGCTGAGCGAGAAAGTTGAGGAGAGAAGCTGATCAGATGACACAAGAATACATCTAATCTATGCTATCTTCTCTTTTGTTTTCGTATTTTTTTTTTTACATCGCGATAGCAGTTGCATTTGTTACCATGGATAATTTAAGGTTTGTATGCACATCTTCTTATCTAAATCTAGTTGTACAACTTTAATAAACGTAGCCTATATTAAGATACTGAAGTTAAGCTTATATTACGATATTCATGAAACATAAGGGCGAAGCTTTAAAATTAAAGCGAACGTTTTTCAAAAATTTTGTACATGCAGTATGATAAATTCGCTCTCTTCATTGCAGCAATAACTTTTTTTGTGTGCAGGGGCTTGTAAATGTATAAACTTTACAGTAATTGCTCTCTGTCTTTTATCTCTTTAGTAATTTGGCTAATTTTTTCTAAATAGTAATAATATAAGTGGGCACTAATGTTTTTGTCTACCCATAAAATTCGGAAATGAAAATTTTTCTACTCTTGTAGAATACTTGTCTCGTTGTTTTTACATAGTGGAAAAATCTAACAGTAGGGCTGTAAAGAACTTGTTTTCCTGATCAATTTGACACCCAAATAATCAAAATCGGTTCATAAATAAACAAGTTAATCATGTCTGAAATCTTGCAAAAAGTTGCAAATTAGCCACAATGCGTGAAATGCGCAAAAATGCATGGAAAGCCATTTTTGGCGAGCTATGTAAGAAAATTTTATGAATCATTGGCCCTGAAAAAAATGAGCCTTAGTCTATGTACAAATGTCTGCCTGTCCAGCAATTTTTTAAGCTGTGGGTCTAAAAGTTTTTACGCCTGGCCTGCTTAAAAACGCTTAATCGGCAATTTTTCATGGTTACCAAAATACGTGCGATTTTTGGCAACTTTAAATGTACATAACTTCTTTTATTATAATGATAGAAAGATAATTTTTGTACCAAATTAATCGTGAGAAAAAGATTTTTTCAAATATGTAATCCTTTACAGTTTTTGAGGGAAAAATAAATTTGGGTTTTACATACCTAGTAATATTAAATACATAATTATAACCATCATAAAATTAGAGCAGCAAAACACAAATGCTAAAGCAGCCTGACGACGTTATTTTTCCTTATGAAATTGTGATTGTAACACTGCTGCATTTGTTTTAGCGTACGGAATCGTAAACGATTATTCACGTAGCACCTATGCGTTTCTTTAGGCCTACTGGAGCAAACAAAAAAAATCCCAAGAACAGAAGATTGTTTGATACGGCACGTGCGACTAAATGTTTCCTCTGGAAGAAGATAAAGGCTTGATGTATTCAGATACTTGTTAACGTTTTGATTAAGCCTCTGTTTACACAGCATGATTACAAGCTTATTAATGTGAATAAAAAAAGCTTTTAAAAATTGTATACGCTCTCTAAGTTTGGAATCTTCTACAATGAAGAAGTTCAAAAGTCGGATTTAAGTGGGAGCTTATCTTTGTATTTTTTAAAGTTAAATTACATTTAGGTACTTTATGTCAGCAATAGCTTTCAGCCTTCTTGTCAGTGCCGAAAAATAGGCCGGTGTCGAGACTACTTAGCTACCGTTCAAAAGTACCCGTGACTTTTACATCCCTCCTACAAAGAAAGAGAGAAATAGACCAGAAGGGTTAGATTTTCCTGCTATCTTTTTCTTGGTATTGAACATAATTTAGCTCTAAACAGCCGACAAAATTTAAATGTGAAAAAAACAATGGTTTCCATTCTGCTTTAAAAAATAATAATATCTGGCTTTTTAAGAGACAGCATATAATTTTGTATAATAAAAAAATATAAAGTCTTTCTTATTCTACCCAAGTTTATATGGAACCATTCAGAGCCGTACAACAACTGGAATTCTGATATATTTATGGTTTTCCCTGTTATTGCCTTTGATCACACCTAATTTTACTACCCAATTTTTTTTTTAATTAGATACGTTGTGGGTCTTTTGAAATGCTCTTAATACTATGACAACATTCTTTTCTTGCACCTTGCAATAAAACGAAAGCGATCAGATTTGTATGACAAAGTATGCATGGCGCAGTTTCTAAAGCTGCAGGGAAATTTTCTATAGGTTCTAACCGAAGAAATAATACAGGGTATTCACAGTCCGCTCGCCAACCACTTCCTGAAAGTTTGCTTCCATTGAGACCTGACCTTGTTCTAAAACTTTGCTCTATTTACTTTCTATGGTTGGCCTCGTGACCTATAGAGCAACTAGGTGAAAAAAAGGTCTTACAGTTTGTTTTTTAGAAGTTAGTCACAAGAACTATCGGTATAATAAAAAAGAATGAGAAAGGAAATTTGAACAAGATATCGATCCTTTTTTTCTCTGGAAACGGAACAAAAAGGACTCAGCACGGTCCACTTGTCATGTGGGCGACTAGTCTGTAGTAGTTAAATACGGTTATGGTAATGTAGTCAAATGATTTGGGGGTAGGTGAGGGTGTTCAGCGCCAAATTGGACAGCCACAAATAATTGATATTTTGTAACTGAAATGAATTGGAAGATTCAAATTTTTTTTTTCGAATCAAACTTTTAATTTAATTCCAGTCAGAAAGGGAAAATCTCTGGTTGGGCGAACCAGATTCAATGATGAATAAAAATATACAGTGTAAGGAATAAGGAGTGAGAGAGTGATTGAGAGAGAAAGAGCAAGAGAGCATAGGGGGTTAAGAATGAGGAGAGAGATAGGGTGAGGAGTATAAGAGAAAGGAAAAGTGATAGAGGAAAGGAGGTAGAGACTAGTCAGAGGAAGAGAGAGCGAGAAAGAAGGTAAAAGGGGTGTCAAAGAGAACGAGAGAACGAGAAATCAAAAACGAGGGGAGACAGGCAGATACTAGGCAGAGAGAGTGAGAGAGAAAGCATACTAGGCAGAGAGAGAGAGAGAAAGCAAGAGTCATAAGAGAGAATGGAAAGGTAAAAGAGAAAGAGTTTAAGAGTGAAGAGAGATGGAGAGGCAGAAACTGTGCACATAAAGAGAGAATAAGAGAAAGAGAGAGAGAGAGAGTAAAAGTCAGAGGAAAGAGAGAGAAGGTGATAATGAAGTAAAACAGAGATGATAAAGGAGAGAAAGGGAGATAATAAAAGTAAAAAGGGGAGGGGGGG
>BLXT01004605.1:1569805-1586832 GCA_019648995.1 Plakobranchus ocellatus
CTCTCTCTCTCTCTCTCTGTTCCTCTTTTATCACTGTCTCAGTAATTCTCACTCTTTCTCTTTTTATTTCTCTCTCTCTCTCTGTTTCTCTTTTATCACTATCTCGGTAATTCTCACTTTTTCTCTTTTTATTTCTTTCTCTCTCTCTTTTATCATTATCTCAGTTATTCTCACTCTTTCTCTTTTTATTTCTCTCTCTCTCTCTCTCTCTCTCTCTCTCTCTCTCTCTGTTTCTCTTTTATCACTATCTCAGTAATTCTCACTCTTTCTCTTTTTATTTCTCTCTCTAAGCCTATACAGTCTTAAATAAACTTACAGTCTACAGACTTAAATAGAGCAAAGGAAAACTCAATGTTTTATTTAATATACAATGGGTCACAATTTTAAGCCTTATTGAGATTTTGAAGACCTATCTCACGTAGATTTTCTTTTTTCATGTAACCTTTTATTATTGTGTTAGCTAGATTTTGAGTTTTATACACTGTAGGGCACCTTTAAAAAAATTCATCATCCAGGCGCTAAGCCTGCAGGTCTTGAAGGCTTGATAAATGATGATATTATGGGACTGAAGGTAGTGAGTAGAAAGATACTTTCTTGCATCTTTTAGAGTCGAAAATTCATTAAATAGCCTCTAACATTACGCTTTAATGTTATGGAATGTCTATAGTTGAGTATTTAATTAAGGTGTAGTACGGTTTATCCATGCATATTTGGTTATACTGGCATATTCCTGTGAGACTCTCTAAATTCCTGTGAGTAGTGGTGAATATTCCTGTGAGCACAATTTGGGGTTGGCAGGTCTGTAAATTGGTTTTCATATATGTTGCCTCCTTTTGATTCTTTATTTTACACTTCTTACCTAACTTGTGAAATGATCGCAATTGTATGGTACGAAATGAGTGAGGATATAAATTTGTTTTTAAAGTATCTTCAGAAGCTGGCTTAAGTCCACATTTATCTCTAAAGGTATTTTACTGTTTGAGAAAAGATGAAAATTAATTTATATTAGATCTCTACATCTTATATGTTGCATTTCCCCCCCCCCCAAAAATCTTTAATTTATTTTTTTTCTTGCAATCAGAACTTCATATATCGCAGAAGTCAAATGAAGTATTAAGTCTATAACATTTTGTTTTGCTAGAGAATTTTATAATCAAATCCTCTGATCAATAGTATATATTTTTTTTCTGTTACAGGGTGAGGAACGTTGTTTTGGGCAAAAAGAGACTGGTTTTATTACAAACGGTATGCCTCATGTTTTGCACCTGTAATGCTTCTGCAAAATAAGATGATTTGCAATATTTTCAAGTGTTTTATTATACATTGTCAGAAATCTTGACATTTTAGACTAAACATATTTTTGAAAGGTGTAACTTTTTCAGTTGGATTATTGTTATACTCACGTTCATTGTTTGGGAGTTGATGTAAAGGAACAGTTTGAAGTTGTACATTTACAAAGGGCAAGGCAATGAATGCTTTATATTTAATGGGATATAAAAAATTATGTGTTGAAAACAGAAACAGTCAAAAGAACTAAAATATATTCTTTTTTTTTTTTCACTTTTTTTTCTTTTTACAACAATAATAAAGTCTTTACAAAATATCAAAATGAAAATCAGGCAGGAAAAAAGTGAACATTGGACAATAGGAGACAACTTATATCTAATACACAATAGTTTCATAAATTGTCAAATTGGATTGAGGTGTATTCAATTCAGTTAAAATTGAAGTTCTATGCCATAGCTATATTAATTTCTTACTGTTCATAATGTTCTGCTGAAGTGAAGTAGACAGTGCACATGCAAACAATGATAATTTTTCACCTCTTTTTTTCTGATTAAAAACTTGTGAAGAAATTGAAATATTTTGGACTATTAAAGATCAGAAACGAAGAGTTGAACAAGATCCCAGAGCAAAGGAGAGGAAGAGCTAGATTAAACATGCACTGGGAATTTGATAGCCCAGGTACAGAGAGGATAACAATAGGGGTAATACACTGAACAGCAGAAATGTAGATAGAGATGGGGATTATATATTTCATCATATAGGGGCGGATTATGACTTCTCTTTTTATTTTATGGAGATGAATTCCTAATTCAGCTCCAATGTGTGGCACTACTACACATATTTTACTGTCCCTTGCAGATGAATGAATTTATACAATTGATTTATTTGCTTTATTTATCTGTAATGCAGCTGATCTTTTGCAAGCTGTGAACCTTAGTAAGGCTGAGGTTGTGAAAAGAGCTATTCGGCTGTCGAGCTGCTCTGAGCGTAGGATGGATTTTGAACAACCAGACAATGCAGGTGTTACGCTCCTGATGAAAGCTGTGCAAAAAGGTAAAAGTAAGGTTTTAATAAAAATTTTTTTGGATGTAATATTTGCCCTTTCATCTCTGAATATTTATAATTTAGACACTTTTTTTTTTTCTTTTACTCTAAACTTATAGACTGTTTTTGATAAGAAGCACCTCATAAAAGACCAGTGTTGAATAAATTCGAGTTTTGAACTACTACCAAGACCTGTTGATGGATTTGTTTCGAAATAGGAAAATACCATTTTTTTTATAAACCTAGATATAATGCTGCTGCCACTACTAAGTTAAAAGGCCCACAAAGGCTTAGACAATTGTTTATAATGATTTTCTTAAAGTGTGATCAACATATATACTAATTTCTATTATTTCATCTTATAATCCAGGATCACTAGCAATCGCCGAGATGTTGTTGGAGCATGGGGTGAATGTGAATTCTCAGCAAGCCAACGGTACCACAGCTTTAATGATAGCAGCAGAGCAGGTAACTGTGTGTATAGAAACGGTTGCAAATAGCAGAGCATTTGTTCTGTCCGTAACAAAGGAAAGAGAGAAACTTTTTGTTCATAAATTTGTGTATTCTTTGATAGGGAGAATACTGAAATTTTAAAAACAGCATGCAGAAATTAAGAAGGAACTAATGTCTTTGTTTTATACCACTCTTATTTTGTAAGGCTCAGACAAGGCTTGTGGCCCTTGTACAATCTTATAATTTATGGAGGGTGCTTTGAAGATCATTTTAATTCACATTGAGTAATTTTGCTTTTGTTATTTTGTTCGACCCCTTTGTGACAAGAGGATTTTTGATATTTTTGCCTTTTGTTAGCTCTAAAATTGGAAAGCTGGACTCAAGAAATTCGGGCATCTTTAAAGCGCATTCCAAATCCAAAGAGGCTTCTCCTCATGTAAAAAAATATTTTGATTCTGCAATTATTTTTAGCTTAATTTCTGCTAAGCTAATACAAACAACAACAACAACAACAACAACAAAAACAAAAAACAACATGACAACAGATACAAGGCATATTAAGAAAGCAAGTTGAATTTTCATGTATGTCATGAAAGGATTAATGCAGCTGCCAAGAAACTTCATTAGATGTTTCTAATAAGCATGACCATTTCATTGTTTCTTCCAACTAGAATTAAAATTTTCTTTGAAATCAGTTTATGTGTTTTCTTTTCTTTAGAACAACACTGGCTTAGTAGCATTGCTCCTGAAGTATGGAGCAAACAGCAGTCTCTACACTGTGATTTCAGACCAAGCAGAGACTGCCATCATGAAGGTAATAATGGTGGATGCCATTGGGACATACCCACACAGTTTTCTCTCAATTAGTTAGGCTCTGCATGTGTTCGCAATGTTCACATGCCACCTTATGGATAAAGCAGAGCCATAGAACATTAAATAACATGCTATAGAAGTTCATGTACATAAAAAGTTGCAATTACCTAACGGTAGCAATCTCATTTGATGAGTTGAGAAAAATGAGGACATAAAAAAAAATGGTTACCAAATTTTTGAGTGAATAAAAATTTATCAAATCTGTTTTTTTTTTTTTTTTTCCATTTGTCTCAAGCATGGCATGAATACAGTAATTGTAGAGGAAAATTTCTTGTATGTTATGGATTCAGATGAAAAGAATTTTATGCTACACATATTTTGAATCATTTGCAAATGACTCATTCTCAAAAGGTGGTCCTCATTTTGTTACAATGAGACGAAATTTTCATCTTCACATATTGTTCACAGGATTTATTTTTTTAGTAAGTTAAGATCTTCAAGTGGCTCAAAAAAGTGTTAAAAAGATAGTGTTAGTCCACAGATCTGAATAGTAAAGACCTAAATCGCACCAAGTGGTTGGTACTTGGACATATCGATGACTCAAACTATGCTTTTTTTTAAGACTTTCAAAATTAAAATATGAAAACCTTTTTTACTTTTTCTTAGTTAATTAACTAAATGATTTCTAAAAATGATCTTGACTTTATTTAGATTCTATTAATGGAGTATTTAGGAGGTGAAAGTTGTGTCATTTATATGTCCAAGTCAGTGTTTACTAAAAAAAATTTTTTTAAACTCAACTAATCTTACAAATAGTGAAATATTGTTTTTAAAAAGTAAATATGGAATACTACCTCTTTATCAAGCTTCTCACAAGCAATTGCTATTAGCAAAAAACTATGAATAGGACTATTTTGAACTTGGATGTATCAATGACACGGATCATGTCATCGATACGTCCAAGTACTTTTTTAAGGGAAATAGTGTCATTTGTCTTAATACCATATCCCTAAAGAGTGAAAGAAAGGAGAAACGATAGATAAACAATAGAGACAGACAAAAAAGAAAGGGGTGATAAAAGCTTTACAAACAAATTGAACAAAAAAAACAAAAAAAGAAAAAATACTGAAAAAGGATAAAGAAAGTGGTGGATTTGAGTTTGAAGATTTCTATTTCAGACAACTGCATTCCATTTTTTTTTCGATAGTCCTATTGTTAATTAGCCTGCATTGTGTAGGTGAATATTTTAATGCATGCCAAGTAATAATTTGTCATTTCTCATCAATTTATTTGAATCCATGGTTGTGGAAAGGTTATTTCTCTTGCTAAATTTTAGTAAAATACAATATCTACTGAAACACAAGTATCACCAAAAATTATCTTCTCTCCTCTAAGCATTTGGAAGGTGATTTTTTTAAAACCAGCATGGAGCTGTCAAAAAAAGATAACCTGTACCACTAATTTGTACTTAGATTGAATGAATTGTGTTACCAATACTTTTATTTACCTTATCACTCATAAGTTGCTTCTTTATTTATGATAAATTATGTTCCTGAAAATTAAGTATGCTCTAAGAACTCAACCATCAAATCAATACAAATTCATTAAAAAGAACAAATTGTAGGGTGCAATTATTCAAAAAAGATTTGTTTAATAGCTCATAAACTTTCCAACCATTCCCTCTAAAAATAGCAAAACAACATGAAGAATAGCAACGTCTTTCATCTGTTCCTCTCCTGCTTTTCTTGCATTTTTTTTCAATTCTGCTCTTGTTGTCTGCCTGAAGTTGGAGGGTGCTGAAGGCATAGGAGTTCTCTTGGCCAGATCTTTCTTACTAGCTCTGAAAACGGAGCAAAAACAATTTTACAAAATTGGTTGATTTTGTGTGGCCTGTCGTCTCACTTTGAGGTACATCAAAAACAATCGGATGCAATAAATCTTTTTCAAGGAGTCTTTATCAGCAAAAGCAGTATGCATCATGTACAATCACTGGCCATTGCAGCAGATAAATTACGTCAGTGGTTTTAAATACATTTTGTATCTGATTCAATCAAGTCTTAACCTAACGGGACCGCGTGCGACCTAGAACCGAGTGCACTCCTGAGGTCGCTGGGACTAGGCCAATGAGTTTTTCCTAGTCTTCGGACTAGGCCTTGAACAAGGGCTTTGTCATACCCTTTTTTTAGATACCCAATGAAAATGTTTAGCCAAATCAATGACCGAAGCATCAGTTTACACTAGTTACATGATGGCTGCCTCCATGAGACAAAAAATGCATGGCTTTTAGTCAGAAATTTCAAGATGAAACGTTCTAGGTCTACCCCACAACCGAGAGTGCCTGACAGCTGATGAAGTTTTCACTCTGGTTTTGAATTCTGAATAAGACGAAGAACAGGATTTTAGAGCAGATTATCCTGACAGTGAACTAGAAAGTGAGACTAGTGATGATAATGATAGCGAAGATTCTAGATCTGACTCACAGTTAGTGATAGTGGAGAGGGGTCTAGATCTAGATCTACAAATAGGCGTGGCATGTAAAATGTAAACACATTTAGGGATGACGTCGATGCTGCTGTAGATCTAGATCTAGATCTAGATTTAGATTTAGATTCTAATCATTTAGCATCTGGCTAGTCTCAGAATTTTGTACAAAGGCATTTAGACGTGAACTACGATTAAATAGAGACCTAAACTCACACATACACTCAGGCATGTCAAAACAGCTGATTTTAGCCCAGGAGCCCAGGTGCAGAGGAAAATAAGACCGAGGGGTGTAGGGTTCAAAGGGTTAATGTTTGAAGTCATTATAATTGAAATAATTATGGTGATGAATGCATAATTGAAAGTCTTTCATAATTTTTAAACTTAGGTCTGGAGAGAATAACCTCAACCCACATACCTGAGATCTAATCCTAGAAATCTTCAACTAGATCTAGAAAAGATGAAACTAGATCTAGATTATAGATTAAGGGCTAACTAACAAAATAGTATCTGAAGTGAAAAAAAAACCAACAAACTCCTCCAATACCTTTTGCAACAAATTGCAATTTTTTAGGTTTAAAGACACCAGGTCATCTGTACTATTTGATTTCCACCTTTCTCTTAGAGTAAGCTTGATATAGATCTAGACTCAATGGCCTTCACAACCCTAGTTAATAATCTAGAAGTAGAGAACAGTATAAAGTCTTATTTTACAAGCTTGAGTCTTCATATAAGCCAAGTTCTTGAATTCAAGTTATTTTTCTCTCCTCTAAATCTAGGTCTATTATCATTTTTAAAACGAACCTATCCAATACTCTGTCATTCAATAGCCTTTTAGATTGTTTTGTATTTTTTTAAACCGAGTTTATCAGAAAGATCTTCATAATCTTGATCTAAAACTAGATCTAGATCTAGGCCTATTGTCATTTTTATAACGAACCTAGATCTAGATCTAGGCCTATTGTCATGTTTATAACGAACCTAGATCCAGATATAGGCCTACTGCCATTTTTATAACAAACCTAGATCTAGATCTGGGCCTATTGTCATTTTTATAACGAACCCAGATCTAAATCTAAGTCTAGTTTTAGATCTACATTCTGCAAATCTTTATAATAAAATGGGTTTTAAAAAAAAGAAAACGGATCTTTAATGCAATTGAATGACAGAATATTGGATACTAGGACTCATTAGATGACATTATTCATAGTGCTAGGACGCATCAATGACTGAAACTTGAACTATGTCACACTTACCTATTGTGGTTGTTTCTCTCTCCTTTAAACGACGGAAGCTCCACACACACACAAATCACGCTTTTATACAACTTTAATATTTGAAAATGGAAGGGCACTTTTAGATTAGTGCTTTTGATCACATGTCATCTGAGTTTTCTTTACTTGGACCTATCGCTGATCTTGAACGTATCGTTTATGTGTGCGTAGACAAGGAATGACCGAAACAATGATCACTGCTTTGAGAGAATACCTTTATCCTGCAGTTAAGGAAGTGGCCTCTCCTGCCATTGTATACAAAAATAGTATTCTTTCATATAAATGTGGAAACGAAATAATACCAAAAAATCTCTACTGGCAACGAACTTGGACGTATCAGAATGACTGAAAATTTTGTTGCATCTCAAAGCATGCCTAGAGAGGTTTTTAAATATTTTCATTTTCGGTCAAAACCCATTTTTACTATAAAACAAGCACTGATGTTGGCATTAGCCACCAAAAGTATTATTGAGTAGACTATTTTAAGTTTTCTGCATTCTATGAATCGAGCCTAGGTAATGACATGATGTGATACGTCCTAGTAGCCTAAAAAAATGATCCAATATTATGGAATTGCCATCGTTTTTACACATTCGATACTCAAAATAATATTTTTCAAAGTTCTATAAACCAATATCAAGTAAAAGTTTTATCATAAGCTGCTCTGAGAACAAATTTGTAATCAATAAAAAAGGGCGCCATAGCATGTAACAAAAAACGGGATAAAAACTTGTGGTTGTTTTTTATTTCAAATTCAATCTACAAAGTTAAAAGAAGAAGTCAAAACATGGTAATATTGTTCATAATATCTCTTTAATGTTTGGACAACATACACAACCCAGAAAAGATAGATTCCATTGAGCCGATCCTGAAAAAAAATGTTTTATAAAAGAATATCCATGACAAAATGCACCTTTTGAGAATCACTCAAATGTCCAAGTTGTTTTTCTACTTCATCCTGTGCACATGTAAACTGATGTATTATCAAGCATTTGAGTTATGTGGATTCAAGTAATTTCTTTTCATCTTACTGTTCTTTTTAGGGACCCTTCTGTCATGGGTTTGAGCTTCGCCACTGGCGCCCTGGCCAGATGGAGGGCCTGAAAGCCTGAGTTTGACTTGTTGTGGACTAGCTGCATACAAAAACCAAGCCTATCCTCCTAACCTTGCTTTTCTTTTTTCTCTTTCAAATTTTGATTCCTTTGTGATCTTTTTCACACATGTTACAGTCTGCCTGAAATACTCTCAATTAAGAAGGAATATATCACTGTATATTTCTGATTTCAGGCCATCAGAAGGCAGCAGAAAGAAGTTGTCAGTCTGATGTTGCGCGTGGGTGTGAATCTGGCAGCTCCTACCTGTGGCAGTCTATCTGTCCTGGAGTTGGCCATTGAGAGAAGAAACCCTCAAATTGAGGCCCTCGTACGTGCTCATCACCAGAGGTAAACAAACCTATTATGTTCTGATAAAAAAATTGGATCTCCAATCTATGTAAAAAATGATGTGTTTTAGTGTTTACTAAGGTGTAAGTTTGATCATTGTAAAAGTCAGAATTGTAGAAAATGTTATGTGAAGAAAAGGACTTTTTGACACCTAAAAGTCATTGAGTGGGAAAAAGACATCAACAGAATGATAAGGTATAGAAAGACCAAACAGACAGTAGGAATTGTCTGGATTAAAAAAAAAAAGTCTGAAAGGACATAAGCAGTCAATTATTTATCACATGTTTCTGTGCTGAGATGCTCCAGAGATCATCATGATATCATTATACTATTTGTATGACACTTGACCAATTCCATGTACATGAAATCTTTACCCTCCCTCCCCCCCAGGCTGGATCAGGCATTCCGTAGCCGAGTGCTGGCCACCCTAGGAGACACGGTGGAGCTGATGGAGCCACTCTTCGCTCTGCAGTGTTTCCCCCTGCGAGAGGCACAAATGTTCGAAGTCAAGTTCAACAGTTTTATCCACCCGGTAGCTGCTGGTAAGGAAAAGTTTGCCATGGTCTTCACCTCAGTTTCAAGCAGCAGTGGCAGAAATTATCTTTGGATAGAGTGTGTGCTATTCATTAACTCTAAAGGAGCTAAGTAGGTCACAGACATGGCCGCCCAGACGCGCGGTTGCCACAGGATTTTGTTTACAAAATGCGGGCGTGGCAAGGTACCACGTGTAAAGAATAGTCGGTTTGTAAAATTTACGTATTTCAGTTGTATTTAGGCGAGTATATAAGTGAAACTATACATTTTTGGAACGGTAAGATTCATTTGCATTTAAAACAATTGTTGTCAAATTTGAATGAAATTAATATAAAAACAAGGAAAAAACTAAATTTGAACGTGAACAGCAGGCTCTACAGCACAGAAGTGCCGTGCTCTGAGTGAACAAAAAAGAAAGAAAGGAATAAAAATTCAGGAGATTACAAGCTCTTCAAACACATTGGACCTATAGGACAAACTAAAAAAATTTACACAAGGAACTGAATGCATACTTACAATCATTTTTTTTATTTTCGCACCCCTTCATGTTCAAATTGAGAAGCATTTGATTGGTAATGTCTAGACAACATGAAAATTATGGCTTTGTCAGCTTTCAAGGCCATCACAAAGTCCTATGAAAAATAATACACACACCTTCAATTTATTCGTTGACAAATTTTCCCCAAGGTATCATTTTTCTAAAACAAGGGGCCTCAAGTCTTGCAAATAATAAAGCATGAGGCTGCCTCTAGGCCTATATGTACAGGTGTATAATAAAATTCTCACCCTCCCCTCATTACTATATGCTATTCAACAGCCCATTGCCAGATGGGAGGTGCGAACACACACACACAGTATCGGTAAAAAATTTAGTTCAAGACATCGTAGTACAAGCAAGGACTATGCTAGCATACGTTACGTAGGCCTATGAGGTTACAAAACAAAACCTCCAATGCATGACAAGCAAACAAACGCGCACACACACACATCCTAAACAGTCTCTTCCAAAATTTTCTCCATTCCAATTGAAAAAGTCCCTCATTGGTTGGTCTTCAACTAGAACACCATAAAATCTAAGTGTGACGTCATGTAATCCATACCAAACAAGCCGATCTCTTTTAGGCCCGAGGATGCAAAAGGGTGTGAAAAAACACATGTACAGTCCTCTATCGCACACGCACACACACTTCACACTTCACAACACATACACACACACACACAGAGAGGAGAGAGAGCGAGTAAGCTCTATCTATCTTCAAAGCAAGAAATTTCTCTCTGATCTACCAGGGGTCAAAATCCCAAAGCAACTCATTGGTTCTAAAGATTGGACTATCGAGTTGATATTGCATTGCATCATTTTTGCCACAGGCCAAGGCTGTGAACACACACATACACATGTAAACATAATACTTACCCAACTCTGTCTTCGAGAAATTTCTCCTTCTCAAGGTCGGTCAGGGATTGAAACTGACAAAGCATCTCATTGGTTGTTCAAATATAACTATCAAGTCTTGGTCTAGTGTGATTGCATCATGTAATGTAAGCATGAAATAAGCCAATCACTACCAGGCCTTACCACAGGCCAGAGATATAAACACACACGTAATTTTTTCCTCGTAACCTATCAGAGACTGAAAAATAATGTGATAATGCTCAGGATTGGCTGCTGTGAAACTGAACTGTCAATCACCTTTCTGTGACTGGGAGTATGAATGTTCCATCCAGTGACCATGTACACTGTATGCCAAAAGACCCCACCTTCATTCGAGAACTTTCTCTTCCCTACTACATTGAAGAGACTAAGTGACAGAATGTATTTCATCAGATAGTGGAATTTTCCACTGCTTGCAAAGAGTATCTGTCCAGTGATAGATTGTATAACACCAGATGCTTTGTAGTTATAAGTTTTGGCATTTGATTGTGGGAAATGCTAATTTTGTGTCGCTGTATAAGAGGTGTGTATAAAGGAAGCTGGCGGGGGGGTCGGGTTTGGANNNGGGGGGGGGGGGGGGGGGCGCTGGGAGAGGGAAGGAAGAGAAAGATATACCCATGGCAATTTACTGATTAGCAGGTAATATAATACAGTAATAAAAATAACGAATCAGTGGAGTTCTGCTGAACCTAGATGATGCTAACCGGATGGGGTCAGTAAGTACAGTCCGAAGAAAGAGCAAGCCTGGTACATCCATTGTAGACTCTTAGATGTATATAATCTTGTGTTTGGCTCAGATCATGGGTACACCCTTTGTTACATCTTCCCCCCAAATTTTGTTTTGAATGAAAGCAATGAAATTTGGTGAATAAACAGGCTGAAGACTATATTATCATAAAAATTTACTCCCAGAGCAGCAAACATTTTTGTTATTTCAGGGCAATTATTTATAGATATACTGTTGAAAATTTTCTGTGCGTTACTTGGTGTCCCATATGGTAATCCTAGCTCTGCTGTTATATTATTGTAAATTGTGATTCATTTTGTGATAGGAAGCAGATCTGGCCTGCTATCATATATATATATATAAATTAACAATAAAATGAATATGAGATCTGTAACAAGCCATACTCATACGGGACACCGTCACGCACAGAAGAATGAAGACTCTAGAGTTTTGTCAGTACAGTTTAGAATATCCCAAGTGCCCATTTCAATTAGCACTCACTTTTCAACTGTCAAAAGTTTAAGTAATGGAGCATTAAAATAATATAATCCTCCCAGTAACACACCAGTTTAGTGTATACTTATCTCTTCTGTACGTAACTGGGACACCAAAACCATAACGAGAACAAAAATATGAGAAGGAAGTATGAGTATGACAAAGAAATAAAATTCAAAGGTTTATTCCAAATTCAAAATGCACTAGAAATAAAAAAAAAAAAAAGAAAGAAAAGAAAATTGTATTTCAGGGTGGGAAGCCAAAACAATCTTTAGGAAATGAATTTGTATTTCCCTCATCCGATTAAAGTTTGAGGTGGCATGATCTGAGAAATGTCACTCCCAGGCACAAGAGAAACGTCATCCTTCACTGGCCACGCATAAGCATCCCCCTTCTTCTCCATGAACCTGATCTCCCACTCCCCATCAATGCAGTCTTGGATCTGTATAAAGAGTGGTTGTGGACAAAATGAAGAGGACCTTAAGTTTACTTTAAGCTAGTTTATTGTGACACTCAATGTCAATGACAAACAGCATTAAGAGTAAGATATTTATCTCACTTATATTTTACATGCCGATGAAGCACACATTGTATTAAGCAAATGATACTGCATGGCTATAAGATAGGGGTTCTGAAAGAATTGCAGAAATACACAAAAAGTGGGCAGATCATATCAGTACTTTAAAAAGTTTTCAAACCACTAAAACAGTTATTAGTGCTCACCTGCCTTTAGCTTTTCTTTAATCCAACAACACGTACCGATAACACATATATTACAAATGTGAAATTCCATAAAGTTGCTAAATGTAGAATGAACATGGTGAGCAATTGATACAAAGATTGATGCTAACTTGCCCTAAGATAAGGCTAAGGACTAAAGTTGACAATTAAAAATAAAAGTACAAAATAGTACTTACAATGCCCTGGTAAGGGAGGCGAGCGCCATTTTCTGCATACAGAAACACCTCAAGGTACTGCTTGACTTGAAAGGTTTGACTTTGAGTCACCTAAGTTGGAGAGACAGAGGAAAAGAGAAAGTTATCAATTACAGGCCTATAAAATTTGACGAACGGAAAGTAGTTCCCCTAACAGCAAAACACGAAGAGTTAGTAGGATGTTAGCTGTCTCTTTTTTTAAAGAAGTAACAAAAAATATTGAGAACAGCTTCCTATTTTTAAATATTAAAGTATTGAATCAAAAGAGTAGTTCAGACATTACGTCACCTCAGAATTACTTTATGCTATCTCCACATTTCCTTGTTTGGAGAAAATTGCGTGTAAAGTTTGGAAACCAGTGTTGTTACAATACAAAAAAATACTTTATAACTTGCCTTTTTCTCCACTTATGAGTTTCTTTCGGCAATGATATTCCTAAGATATGTAAAATGGGACTAGTTATTGCCCTTGGTGTAAATAAGTCCGTTTAAGCAAAAAGTGGAGATGGCATAAGGTAATTCTGAGGTGACGATTAGTTCGTGATCGAGACACTGAACTCGTCTAGGTCTGTGCTTTATTGCCGTGTCCCCGTTACACACGTTAGAATACGTAAACTTTATCGATTTGAAGAGTATAGATATAAACAATGTTTAAATGACGAAATGGCATTAAAATAGTCCTGATAAGGATTAAATTATGTGATTAATGCTTTCTGTTCTCTTACTGAGGGTCATTTTTTAGCAAAATCTGTTTTTTACGTTATCCGAAAACATTAGATCTGGGCACCTAAAACAAAATTTAAATGGTATTTTTCCACAAATGTGCTATGAAACAAAAGAAAAATGTCTTAACCACAGTTTCTTACCTTTTTTACTCCAAAAAAACACTTGTAGACACAGATGGAAGTGGATTTTTAGAGCAACGTTGAAAGTCTTGTGCACGTAACAAAAGCCCGAATAGCAGGATACGAAGGGAAATCATTGGCTAGTTTCTGATATTCATTTCCCCTTGCAAAATTGTTGACATCATGGCTAAAAATAACCAGATCCTCAACTGCCAGTTCACTGTTACGATAAAATTTAGGATCGTTTATCCCATGATGTTTGTATCCTCAGTGCGTTACAGCCATGACACCAAACTTCCGCGATCAAGATAAATTCGGTAAACTTACATATTACAGTATTTAAACCTCGCATAGTGCTCATTTTATCAAACGATAGCAGTGTATCATATTTACTCTCTATAAAATCTATCTGAGATATGTAAGAGGTAGCAAGAAGGCCATTTTTAGGACTGTTAACTGTGACACCAAGGATAACGCACAGAATACGTATTTTATACCTGATCTACGTTCAAACAGTCAAATACAACTGTAGGTCTTTTACGTTGGTCCATTACGGCCATTTAGATACTCCACGAATTTTTTGTTTATGAGACTTTTTGTGAGTCTTGAGCTGTTTCACAGGCATTTGAATAACTGCTTAGAAAAATGTAACAATTTAAACCCTATATTTTACAGTTTTTTTACTACTGAAATTTTTATTTTCATAAATCCAGCCAGCTTAATAAACCAAACTTGGTTTGCCTTGTCTTGTTAGCCATTTTTCTTTAATTCAAAATCCAATAAAGGGCAAAATGTCATATTTTAAATTAGATTAAGCCTTTGAATTACAAGTGACATAGAATGTACCCATGATCTGAGCCAAACACTCTTTGAAAATTGTTTTTATTATATAAGTTTGATATCTTTACTATGACCTAGTCAGTTTACATCATGATTTTCTGTATATAAGGTTGAAATATTTCCATTGAAACGTGACCAAGGCCTGGGTTTAACAAGTTTGGCCTACGCTTCTCTCAGTTGGCGGGGTCTGGTACCAGAAGTGGGGCTGGCGCTTCACCTGGTTGGGAATTGGGTGTTTAACATGTTGGTCCGTATACATTCTAGGGTTAAACCATGGATTTGAAACTTTTTTTTTAATTCCTAAGACTTGGAAAGTGATTGACAGACTTGTCCAAAAAACATTTTGACCTAACTGTTAGAGGCATCTTCGTTAACAATCTGAGACTTTTTTTTTTTCTATTTGTTTTGATCATGTGGGACAAATATATAGTTTTTTTATTATTATCTTTAAAATTTATGAACTTTTGAAGAAAATAACAATTGTCATAAAAGAGGAAAAAAAACAGCTTGTTGGGATTTTTTTTGTCATTAAAAAAATTAAATTATTCTGCTAATATCTAACGTAGTTTTATTTGTATCTGGAAGACCTTCCCTTTCATACATCAAGACATTGGGAAGGATTAAAAAATTAATAGTTTTATTTGTGTTTGGAAGGTCCTTCCTTGTATACATCAAGATATTGGGAAGGATTAAAAAACAATTCCGTATCTTGCTGTTAAATGTTAAGATACACGTATCCCATAAGTTGGGTTTTTTGTTTGTTTGCATAATTGCAAAATGCCAGACAGGCATTGCATTGAATTTGTAGTTTTAACATCAATTATTACAGCCACCTGCTTGCCTCCTCCTTATGTGACTACCATGTTCATGTGTGAAATTAAATCTTTATCACATACTAAACAATATTTTTCCTTCTTTTTATTTCAGGTGAAGGTTTTATTCTTTTTATTGCCCACACGAAGATAAATGAGAAGGGTGTGCGCTGCCGCTTCCATGGCGGATGTCCAATCTCCTCTGTGATTCTCAATGGTATAACTCAGTCGCCTCTTACTAAGGTGAGCTCAAACTCTATAGCGCATTCAGCTGTTGACATTTTGTTTGTCTTTTCAAACAGATTTTTAGAAGTGACACAAGACGGGAAAAAATACTTGAGCATAAAAGATGAAAAAATGGAATACAAGGGATTAAAAAAAAAAAAAGCGTGAAAGGTAAAATTTAGAGTATTTGTTTTCTCAGGATGCACCTGGGTGAAATTTAGCTCATATCATATTTTCATAAGGAGAAATCTCAGTGGACTTGTATAAATACAATTTTACAATACCATTGTTGATTTTTTGTGTCCTGACCTATGTACAAGCTATATCAATTAACTTTGTATCTTTTGCTTGATTCTATTTGGTTGCACAAATTTTTTTAAAAAGATGAATTTTTATTTAATTTTTCATCTATATATGTATTTTTGACATCTACAGGAAGTAAACTTTGTAACCTCGTGCCATCCTATAGTCTCTGGCTGCAACACACTAAAAATCCATAAGCAGGCTGATTACACCTCAAAGGTATGTTCCTAATTGAGGGATTGGAAAGTGCTGAAAGTGATAGTGGCATATTTCGGGGGAAAAAAACTTAAAGGTTTGATCAACAGACAGTGATCTGACACCTGTTTTTCATAACTGGATTTGGGCAGCGTAAAGAAAAGATCATTAGGTAAAAAGACTAAAAGAAAACACCATACATGAGGAAAATATTGCCAGTGGAGGGACGTTGGCAAGAATGTGCCGGCAGCTTAAATACTTAAAATGTTAGCTTTTCAAGTTTCACCAAAAGGCCATAGACTACACCTCATTAAAACAAATATGCCCAATCATACTTTTAGTGAAAAACACCTCTATATTCCTTTTTTGCCATGGTGTAAAGCTGTTAATATGAAGATGTATCTTTTTCATGTTGTCAAGAGGCATTGACAGAGGAAAGTATGATCATAAGTTTGTGTTGCCATTATTACCAAAGTGAAGGTGATTTGAGAGTCAAAATTGGTTATTTGTTTTATCAAATTTCCATCAGATTTTGTTCTGATTCACAATTAAAAAAAAATTTTTTTATATTTTTTTTTATATTGCCGATCTTGCTCTTTGTGTATCTGTTACCAAATGCACTGAAGCATGATCATTGTGAGAGTACATTTTGTGAGTGGATGGCCACTCTTTGCACCTTAACTCTGCCAAGTTCTTCTGTGGCTAGTTTTGAATACTGTCAGCTACACTCGGCAAGATGAATTTGAAAAGCTTTAAGACAAATATAAATGTATTTTGAGAAAAAGAAATCTTTTCCCCTTCCAATCACTTAACTCTCTTTGGTTCCATAGGATTTTCCCTTTCGCAAAAAAATTTAATGGGTGGATTAGTTTAAGTGGTCATATTTTCTCT